>JAOQMM010000004.1:16747162-16757306 GCA_027563515.1 Erythroxylum platyclados
AATTAGTCTAGAACACCTTAGTTGGGAAAGAAAAATCAAAGGATGAAGGGTGGATATGATGACCAAATTTTCTCTCTTTCTCCTCTCTCTCTCTTTTCTTTTTCTTGTTTTTTTATGGTGATTTAATGGAGAAGATGATGGGGTGTCGTGAGTGTGCTAGAATTATGTAAGAGTTTGGTTAATTAATGAATAAATGAGGGAAAATTACTAAAATGCCCTTAGTTTTAGCTAAAGAACCTAACCCTCCTTTATGACGATTTTACCCCTGATCACCGGACCATCGAAAACTTAAATTTTCTTTTTAGTCTCGAGACCATCGGGAAGTCTATTCGAGTTTCTCGGCATTGAAAATTTCACGTTGTTCCCTTATCGGGTGAGAAATTACCATTTTACCCCTAATTGTCCTTTTATACACCTTTTCACCAATTAAGCTCCTTAGGGTTTTTTTTGTCCAGATTTCAATTCTAATCACCTCTAAGGTATTAGAATATATATATTCCGGTGACTATGACCATATCCATCCAATGGACTCGATTTTTTTTTTACATATTAAAACTTGTATCTCGGAAATCTCTAAGCTTTCTTACACCGATGAACTTACAATTTCTAATGATGCATGACACAACCTATGTCACCATCATTGGCAAGAAAAGAGATTCTAGCATGTATACATTATAACTTACAAGAGTTTCTTGGAATACGTACCGATATTAGGGCTCCAGAATCCGGTGTTACACTAAATGTTAAACTCGACATAATTTTATGTGATTAAGTTTCATCGACTCTTAAGTG
This sequence comes from Erythroxylum platyclados, assembly GCA_027563515.1. Taxonomy (NCBI): domain Eukaryota; kingdom Viridiplantae; phylum Streptophyta; class Magnoliopsida; order Malpighiales; family Erythroxylaceae; genus Erythroxylum; species Erythroxylum platyclados. The sequence goes on from JAOQMM010000004.1 coordinate 16,747,955, forward strand.
AAAGAACCGTTGGTTGGGGCTTAAATTAATTACTTGTTTTGAACTCTGTAAGTTTATGAGCAATAGTTGATACCGTCCATAACTTAATGTTGGAGAAGAGGAGTTTCTCCCAAATTTGTAAGAGAAGAGAACTGAGAAAATTGGAAAAAAGGATTATAATTGTTTAACCGCATAAAAAATAAGCTATGTAAGTCCATATTTGCTCCACTCATAGGTCTGTCTTCAAAAGAATTAGTAATAGTGCAAAGTAAACAACATAGTGAACTCAATCTAAAATGAAGGTCACCTGTTTTTATCAACAATAATCTTTCTGGAAAGGAAAGCTTGCTTGCTATTAAGAACCATGAGTCTTTTCTTCAACAAAGAGCAAAGGTGAAATGGTTGAAGCATGGTGATGGAAACTCCAAGTTTTTCTTCAATTCCATTCTTGCTCGGAAAAATCGAAACAAAAATTAACGCTATATATAATCAAGTTGGGGTGCACCTTCAGTCCCAAGCTGAAATACAAAATAAAGCTATAAAGTTTTTTAATGACCTTCTCGGGTCCTCGAGTGAAGCTTCAATTTCTACTGCGGCTTTTTCACACCTCAAATTGAAGAAAATGACCTTAGAGGACAGCGAGTTGTTAACCAAGGAGGTAGAGGACAAGGAGATTGAGGAGGTCGTCTTCCAATTAGATGGAAAAAAAAGCGTCAGGTCCGAATGGACTGAATGGCTATTTTTTCCAACAATCTTAGAGTATTACTGGTTCAACTGTAAAAGATGCAGTGAGAGAGTTTTTCTCTAATGGAGTGTTGCTCAAAGAAGTCAATAAGACCTTCTTATGCTTGATACTGAGGGTAATAACCCATCTAACTTCTCTGAATTTAGACCCATCTCATGTACAAACTTTCTATATAAAATCATATCAAAAATTCTGGCATCAAGAATGAAGAAGGTAATTAATAAAATTATAAGCGACAGTCAAGGGGCTTTTATAAGCAACCGGCAAATCGACGATAATATTTTTATTGTCCAAGAGCTTCTCAAAGGCTATGCGAGAAGGAAGTCAGCCCCCAACTGCACTCTAAAAATTGATTTCCATAAAGCATATGATAGCAATAGTTGGAAGTTCATATGGGAGATGATGGAGGCCTTCGATTTTCCATCTAGATATACCAGATGGATCAAAGAATGTCTCTCCACAGTTAGTTATTATATCTTTATCAGTGGCAGTCCTTCCAAGTATTTCACAGCTGAGAAAGGATTAAGGCAGGGGAATCTTATTTCCCCTACCTATTCATCATGTGTATGGAAGTGCTTCACTCTCTCATCAACCGTGAAATGGAATCAAATGCAAAATTCTGACACCATTATAAATATAAGAGGATTGGACTGACAAACCTTGCTTTTGCAGATGATTTACTCCTTTTTTGGAGAGCAGATGGAGAATCTATCCATAGCTATATGCATGCCCTTAATAAATTCAAAGAGCTATCTGGCCTAAAGATCAATCTCACCAAAAGCCATTTCATACTATCAAAAGGCGCATCTCAGATGGTCTCTCACATTGCTTCACAAACTGGAATGTCAGCACAATCTCCACCTATACTTTATTTGGGTCTGTCAGTCTCAACAAAATGCTTAACTTTCCTGGAATGTAACCCCATCATAAAGAAGATCCAGCAACGCATCAGTTTGTGGGTAAACAAATTTTTGTCTTTTGCAGGAAATTTACAGCTCATAAAATTAATCCTCAACTCTCTGCACATATATTGGAGCTCACACACGTTTTTATCGAAGAAGGTTACCAAGTCCATTGAGAGGATATTCAAAGACTTCCTATGAAGTCAATCTACTGGTACTAAAGGTTGTGCAAAAATTAAATGGTCAGACATTTGTTACCCAAAGGAAGAAGGAGGACTTAATATTATTCCAGTGAAGCTTACCAATCAAACACTCATCCTAAAAAGGTTCTGGATGATTTTAGAAGATAGAACATCTTTATGGCTCAGATGGATCCACTCATATTTTCTTAGAGGTAAAAGCATTTGGGCTATACAAAGCTTCCCACTCTTTCTTTTTGAACCAACTTCTTAAACTGAAAGACAGTGTCCAAGGTAATGTGTCATGCTTTATCGATAATGGGAAGTGAGCATATGTGTGGTTTGATAATTGGTCAGGTCAGGGAGCCCTTATAAACCTACCCGCTACTCATAGGATGGGTATAACACTCCCAATCCACACAAAAATGGAGTCTCTCATCCATGGGAGTACCTGAAACTTCCCTGTAAGCATTCGACATTTACAACCTCAGTATTCTCCTTATCCTCTTACTCAAGATACGTTTTTCTGCCACGATCGACCTATTCACCGGCTTTCAAATAAAATCATACAGGAGCTTGCTAGAATGAAAAAACCAGAAGTGGCTTGGTGCAAAATTATTTGGCGTAAATGCATTCCTCCTAAGATATCATTCCTCTATGGCTAACTGTTCAAAAACAGTTAAATACTGCTGACCAACTCAGATATATAGATGTTGATCCTTCATGTCCTTTTGTTTAACAGAGCAGAAGACCTATGAGCATCTCTTCTTTAAGTGTGCAGTCACCAACTACTTATGGGAAGCAGTAACAATACGATGTAACTGGTCAGTACCTTACAATACTTTTTTTGAAATTATACAATGGTTGACTACTCAACGTGATCTGAAAACGATGCACATTGCATTTGTTAACATGTGCATTAAAACTATTTGGAAAGAACGGAATGGTAGAAGGTTTGGAGCAAATCCCAATAATATTCCATATCTAATCTCTGAGACTATGGCCAACATCTCTAAAATCTTAAAGTTGAGGGGCGCTCGTTCCCAGTACCTCAGCTCGCTTGTTATTTCTTATTTATATTTTGAATAGGTAGTTAACACAAATATAAGGGGTACCTCCCCAGGTTATTTGAACCTATCTTTCACTTCTTTTTCTAATGAATTATTTTCTATTTATTTTTCAAAACAAAAGCCTAAGTTTGAGAATGATGGATGAGACAAATTATTTACCATTATTAATGGTCACATTAACCAGAATGTGATATTTCTCTATTAACTTGGCTGTAAGCGTATGACTGAACAAAGTTCAACAACGAAACTGAGCTCTTTGGGACTTGCCCTCCTAAAAAGATACTTAAGGATGAATGCAATCATTTTGAGAAATAAATTTCTTTCTGTACATTGCCCTTACAGGATTAAGATTAATTTTATCTGTCAAATTTTTGCAACTTCCAACTCGCTTAGCTGCATTCCTTATAAGCATAGTCTTTGCGTGCTTCTAAACACTTCCACTAATTTCACTTACAACGGTGGCTCATTTTTCATTTTTAAGTAGATTTGTACATGTTTTTCTATTTCATTTTATTTGATTTGATGGGTAAATCAGCTTGAGATCAATTAAGCCACTCGATTTTAACTTAAAAACTTCGAACTATTTTAATTAGACTCTAATCATCAGAGACCATCTTCCTAGCGTTTCAGCCCACCTCGACCAGACAAAGACCCCACGAAAAATTTTGCTCAAGGGCTAGCCACCTACGGAAACTTCTCCTTTGGTCATGTTGACGAGGGTCTTACACTTGCGATGAAGATAGGGCCCTAACGGAGCCTGTTTTAATCCCCCAATCCAATCGATAAAATGGAGAGGCCATACAACAAAGGTTCATCCACCGTTTCCTTCTGTTGACAAAGGGCTAAGATAGCCGCTCTGCTCCATTCGGTCCATCATTTTGAAGAGTCAGATACTTGATCTTCGGAAAACTTCGGCTTGATGTTCCTTGTTTCTCTCATGTTTAATTATAAACTCAACAATCAGAGGCTGATTCTTGATTTATTGTATCTAAATCAGACTCCATAGATAATATTCTCCCATTCTATTCAGTATTATATTATATTCATTTCTGATTTATAAAATAGTTAAGCAATAAATGAGATAGATCAAAATGAAGATTTGATAGAGAAAACAAACATGGTTAAGCATTTAATTAGAAGCACGGAATCAAGGAAACATCTCCACGTTACGTTACACTTACACATTCCTGCCTCTTAACGACAGTACTTTTAATGCAGAGCAAAGAAAGCCACAAAGTGAATACTCAATTACCGATCAAGCGTTGATGGAGCATCAACCTCAACCCTAGCAACACCCTCTCTCGCCTCCACAGCCTTCGCAACCTCAACTTCTCCAATCACCAAACCGTCAACGTCCCTCTCTTCGCCTCTCACAATCCTCTCCTCCTCTTCCTCATCGATATAGTTTGGATCCTTCTCGTCAATAGCCGGCGGAACCGCGTCGAGCTCGTTTTCCGCCTCGGGTTCTGGCCCCTCCCAGGTGAACTTCCCGCCGTGGCCGGACTTTGGTGGAGGACGGCCGATTCCGCCACGGCCGTCAACAGGATGACGGTCCATGCGCAGAACTCCCTTGTCCATCAGCTTCCTCTCGACGTACTTGATAGTGTCCACATTTTGAGTGTCAACCTCGCGCTTTCCCAGTCTCTTCTTGCCTTCCTCGTCGTGGTTCATCGTTCTGATCACTGCTGGCCTCTTCTCGTCGTTGATTGGCTTCATTTTGCTTAGTATCCACCGATCCAATCTAGTCTGTTTACATCTATTTGATCAAGAGTGTTGCTATATATAAGGAAGGTGTTTGGGTTTAGCCGCTGAAGAGTGCTAGAAGGTGCTGGAATGCTAGTTGCACTAGAAAGTTCAGTCCCACGTAGCATACATGCACTTGTCTAGTGAGTTGTAGAAGGAACTGAGACTTCAAGAAGTCTGCCCATCTAACTTTCTGACGTGTCGTACGTAGAAACGACTACCTTCACTAAGATTTGCATGTTTGTAGATAAGGATTTAGGACACGCATTGACTGGTAATAAGTTCCTGTTAGGCAATCAGTAGATTGCAATGTTGATTATATTAGCAGTTAGCTAATAACAGATTAATATAGTTAATTTGATTAGTGGATAACATCAGCTGTTTGGTAAAATTAACTGTTTATATGTAAAATAACTTATGAGGGCATAACATATTCTAAAGAATGGATTAGACTTCATAGGGATATATATAAATTACTAATTCATAATGCATGTTTATGCTAAATATGGTTTTATGTTTTATTGAGAACATGATTCAAAAATTAGGAGCACATGTAAAAACATTCATTCAATTATCCGTACACTATTAGATATGAATATATTATCTTTTATTAAATTATCCCTTTTTTAATGTCTTTAATTCGTTTCCATTCATTAACTCAAAATATAAATTTTTATCTTTATCTTTATCTTGTAATAAAATTTTTGGATACAATTCTCTTTTTATACTATAATTTTCAGCCGCTATTTGAAAACGCTCCTAAGAGTAGCGTTTTTAAAAACAGCGGATTGATTTCAATCCGCCGACTCAATCCACTGTTTACCAAAGAAAATAATTAGCTGTTTGATATAGTCAAATAGCTAATTTCCTTCAAAACGCTAAAAAATAGCTGAAATGTTATTTACCAAACGGAGCCTAAATTTCAATTATAAGAATATGAAGATATATTTGGTAATTATATAAATTAAAATTACATGTAATAATGTTTGCGTAGTATTTACCTCATAGTTAATTTATTCTGTGCATACATTATTTTGTATTCGCTTACCTTTTTTGTTGCCCTTTATTAGTTATTTGTATTTTTTGTTTTGTATGTTCGGCTTTTTTTTTACATTTAACTTTTTAATACGTTTTTGAATATATCTGTACATTCATTTACAATTTTGTAGTATCGTCATATCGTATTGTATGTGAGTCCCTCAAAAATAGTCTCTCTATTATATAGGGATAAGATTATGTATTATTAGATCTCTCCAAATTTCGCGACTAAATAAAATTTTAAGTGAATGTTAATATTGACAACTACTTGTAATAATATGGTCATGGGCAGGAGGTCGTAGTTTTGTTTGATGGGGGTAGGAATGACACATCAAGTGCCCATAGAGTTCTCTTTTCTAATTTTTAAATCAAATTTAAATTTTACAGTTCAATTTAATTTAAATCATATTTTATATAATTTTTTAAAATATTGTTTTATTAATTTTATGAATACAAAAGCTAAATTCACTTTCTCCCATCTCTTCCTACTTTGGAACTCTTTCTTTTCTCATAGTTGCTTCTGATTATGTTTCTGTTTCTGTTTGGTCTCTGTTTATGTTTTTTTTTTCTTTTCATTTAACCATTACTCATGGCTGCTCATGTTTGCTTCTGAATTTTATGGTTGTTGATTTTTCACCTTCTACACTTACGTGTTTTTTTTTTCTTTCTACATTTCTTTTGGTTCTAGCCTTTTTCTACATATATTTACTAATTTTAATATTCATAAGTGGTTTAAAATTCAATCAAATTCAGACTTAAACAATCTAAATTTAATTAAATATTGAATTAAATATTTTAAAAATTTTAAATTAAACCCAAATCATGTATGAAACAAATATAACCAACTCCACTTAGTGTCATGCTTAATAAAGACAAGCATCTAAGTTCTTATAAAAATTTAAACACCTATATATATTTATAAGTTAATTATTAAAATAAAATGGCTTATCACAGCTCGTAACAATTTTAAAATTAATATAGTATGATACTAAAAACTTGAATTTAAAATATAATTTACAATGTCATCATATAAACGTTTAAAAAAATCAACAGTATTGGTTGATTCTAATTTGGCTCTAATCAAGATATCTTTAAATTTTTAGTTGACTTAGCAGATTGTCGAGGTTGTACCATTTTTAACTGTAATCACAATCAAAGAAATGAATACCGTATCGTACTAGTTAGTATGTGTCGTACCGACTAAAAAATGGCACGATATTAATTAGCATCACACCGGCCTAAGTTACTGGTCGGTACTTAAGATACCTGTGAATACTAATTCTGATTTAAGATACCTGTGAATACTAATTCTGATTTACAAATCCTGAAACATATGGGACTAAAATGAAAAAAAATAAAGCTTCACTTGATCTAAGTAATTAACCCTAGTCGCCCCTCTCGTGTCCCAGACTCCCAATCCCTATATTTTCCTTCACATTTTCTCTCCTCTTTGGCTTTGACTCTTCACTCTTTAGTTCTTCAAACTATCATCATCTATCATCAGTCTTCAGTCTTCACATCATTGTCATCGTTCGTCTGTTCGCTTGCTCTGCTTCTTTGTCGTGTTCACCACTTTGCCTGTTCGCCTCCGTCGTGGACCTATCTGTGCGTTGCTCTCGATTAGGAACTTGGGATACATAATTAGAATTTGAGACACTAGAGTAGTATAGTGTGATTGCGGTGGAGTGGTGTTTGGTCTAATATGTATGGGTATGCTAGTGTGGCCTTGTGTAGTTGTGTTCTGGACAGTGTGGCTTGGCTTGCGGAATATGGACCGTGTCTGTGAGGGCTGTTGATGTTGGTGTGTGTGGGTCTGGTCTTGTGCATGTGGGTGGACGTGGTTGCAATGGTTTGACGCGTGTAGTTGACATTGGTGTGCATGGTCTGGTCTGGTGTGTGTGGCCTTGTGCATTGGTGTCAGAGTGGCTTGACTTGTGGAATATGGAATTATGGATGAACTATACGACTATGTCTGTGAGGGTGTGCTGCTGATGTTGTGGGTATGAGTGTAGGTGTGGGAATTCAGAATTGTGATCGGTTCGTCAGCTAGGTTTACTATACAGGGTTGATTAATTAGAATTAATGGAATGATTGTTTCGATTTGACTTTGACTTTTTATTAGATAAAGTTTTTGTGTTTTCTCATTTGTTTTTTAGGATTGAATAATTCAATTAAGCGAATTGAATCAATTGATTGATGCTTAAAAATTGATCAATCACAGTTTGCAAAAATAATCGTTTTCTTTTATTTTTCTTGCTTTGAAACATCAATAATCAATCGTATTTATTACTAATTTTGATTATATACACTTTGGATTAGATAATATATTAATAATTAATCATTCTTATTATTAATTACATAGAAATTAATAATGGATTACTTTTATAATGTCATGGAGAGCGCGAAAGAAGCAATCAAGACCAATCTAAAAGATGAACTTTCTTTGCACATACCTTATCTTGCAATTATCAATAAAAGATAGAAAAAACAACTTTATTCTCCGTTATTTGCAACTGGGGCATTTTTAAATCCTAATGTTTATTTCAGACCAAGTTTTACAAAGAAAAATAAAGTTAATAAGGGAAATGTTATTAACCATTACAACTATTATTGCCAATGAAATGATGCAAAATCTCCTAAGCTCACAAATGGAGATTTATAAAATTGCGTCTAGTGATTTTGAGATACCCATTACTATTCGTCAAAGAGGCAAACTTAATTCAGGTATATATTTTTCACTTTGTTACTTATTAAAAATTAATCATCACTTTATTTTGTTTATAGTGCTACTTTTGTTATCTTACAATTGCTTGGTAGGACTAATTTGAAATTGATGTTCTAGAATTGTAAAAGTTTTCAATTCAAATTTTGAGTCAATGTGTGAGTAAAATAGGATGTGAAAAGAATTGGAACACATTTGAATTCATCCATTTCAAAAAAAGGAATAGATCGAAGCACAAAAGATTGGATGACTTGATCTTTGTTTGATACGTTTTAAAACTTCAAGAAATGTATGTTATTATCATTATTAAGTTGAATATAATTTCTTATAATTTCTTAATAATTTAATTTTATTTGTTTACTATGACTCTTAATAGAACAAGTTGTTTTGTAGATCCAATTTGTCTTTGACCATATCGATCATTAGGCAAATCAAGTTTTTAAGGAACCAGGTTTAATAGATGAGAGAGACTTAGAAGATAATCTTGGATGAAAAAGTATTGACATATTATTTGGTGCAATGAATTTGAATGATAATAATAATAAGGTTCCTCAATAATGAGAATTTTGTACCAATGAAAATTGAGGTCAATGTAATTTTAGCGAGTTCTTGATTAAATAAAAATGTAGGTTTTGATTTCTTTTCTTCTTTTAATTTTACTTATATTTAACATATATATTAAATTCTATATATATAATATAAATATAATTGTAAATATTTTTATTTTAAGTTTCACTTCTAATTAGTTATTTTTTCGGTACTAACTCTTGTTATAAATGATAATACTTAAAGAGTCATAAATATTTTTTATTCTTTTTAGTTAATGTTTTAAATTTATTATTATTTTTATATAATAAAATTATAACATTTTAAGTACTTTATATTATCTTTAACTTTATATTTGTATAATAATTAAGTAACTTTTTTCATATTAATTATAATTATATTTATATATAAAATGTGTAAAAAATTAT
>JAOQMM010000004.1:16773233-16783858 GCA_027563515.1 Erythroxylum platyclados
ATCGGTCCACGTGGAGGTCAATGATCCCGAGGAGATCAGCACGCTGTTCGACGGCGCGATCGTCTACGCAAAAGGCGCGCGGCTGTTGCAGATGCTCGGCAGCTACATCGGCGAGAAGGCTTTCCGCAAAGGTCAATCTAGTTAAGGCTTTGCTTTTTATAAATAAAGTAAGATTTTCCAGAATTTTATAAAAGGGGAAAAACAGGTACAAGAATTCACATACAAATTTTGATAAAATTATTATTTATACGATAAAATAACTTAACAAACACTTAATAAAAATCTTTTTAATTTAACATCACCAAAATATTTTTAATAATTTAGAATAATAAAATAAATGTACTAATAAAAAAGGGTTCATATCTTTTACTTTAAAATAAATAAATATTTTTATCTTTGCCATAATATATTCCCTCTTATGCTATTGAAAAAATATTATTGCATGAATTCCAACAAAATTTAATTTAATTTATGAATAAAATAAATATAAATATAAATATAAGTCTTAATATTTTAATACTAAAACTGATCTAATTATTGTATACGATTTTAATTTAATAGTAACTTATAATGCTATTAATCAAATATATAATTGATTAAGTAGTATGAAATTTAATAAAATTTAAATCCTACAATATGGTTTGATAATCTTTTAAATAGAGGATGAGTCTTTGAACATTTGGTAAAGTTGTTCGTTTGTGATTATAAGATCACTTATTCAACTTATGAAAACAGTTTTTTGTAAAATATAAAAGGAAGATTGCGTAAATTATGACTCTTCTCATATCCCTATAAAATAGGAAATCTTGTGCATTTAGTACGTTTAGTTTTTTAATCTTTAAAATTTCAAAACAAGTGATATAAAGAATTGTGATAAAAAGTATAAAATTCTATAATTGTTCTACGGATACTTCCAGAATTTCCAATGTGAGCTTTCCCCTCCCTCTTACCGTGATCTTCCTTTACTTGGCAAAGGGGTAAATGATTTAAAATATTTTAATTTTGAAAAAAGAGAATTACAATTAGTGCCTTTATAGAACAGAACAAAAAATAATAATACAGCTTTCATTTCCACGGCAAATGACAACATAAGCTTTTTCGTTTTCTTTTATTTTCTCGAGGTGCAATACAAGCCATTAATTTGATTAATTTGACTATTTCTTCAGTTGTCATAATGGTCATTAGCAAGTGGCCCAAATTCAAAATTTTACTTTCCTTTTCTAGAAAAAGAAACAAGAATTGACAATTTAAAGTTTTCCAAACCCTACAGTGCTAATGGATAAGAGACAAAGCATAAAGAAGATTCGTGAAATATATATATAAAAATAAAGGTAATACAAACACTCTCAAAATTTATTTAATTTTGTAATTATAATTCAAATCTTAAAATATTAATAATTAAATATTTAATTTTTTAATTTTTTAATTATAACCTAAAGTTAGTATTTGTCATGCCGGTATAAGATGGCAACAATACAGTTTCTAACAATTTGAATGAATTTCTAATTTGTCACCTTAAGCTCTCTTCTTTTTGTGCAAGAACAAACTAATTTAGGGTTTTGCAATTCTAGCGATTTAGGCAGCAAATTTGATTTAAAAATTTCAATTCCAAAACGACATAGTTTAGTTAAATTTAATTAAGTACGACATGTATAAATATTTAAAGTTTCTGTACTATGTGGTATGTTACGTTAGTAATATTAACGAAAAAATTAATGCTGGACTATAATTTAAAAAAATTAAAAATTTAAGTATTTAATTACTAATTTTTAAATTCAGACTATAATTATAAAATTGAGTAAGATTTGAACTTTTTTTTTAATTAACCCTTATAAATATAAAGTGATGAGTTAGTTTTTGTATGTATCCTGATGGTAGCTTTGTAGCCCTTATTGGAGTTAATCTAATATATGCTGATTCATATATGATAGATGTAATACTAAACAATTTTATTATTGTAAAAAAGATTATAATAAATCTTGTGGCATATGAATAAAATTGAAGTAAGATAGCTTTAATAAGAACGAATGTTGTTTATACTTACGTAGTGTAGCCAAGTTTTGCTTGATCTGAAAACAACTCTTTACCATTTAAATAAGGATAATCATAAAGAAAAAGAAAGAAAAAGAAAAAGCCCACTTCTAAACAAAGCATCTGCTTTGAGTTGAGGTGATGTGAACTCAAAGTCTAGATTTTCTCAACCACTATTAAAAAAACTCCACAATTTCTTTTGCACAAGGACAATTTTGTAATTTTTAATTTATTTTTATATAATTTAATTTTAAATAGTATTTTACCTTTACAAAAACACATGAAATCTTCTCTTTCGGTTATAATATTTTAACTCTGTATTATTTAATTTCATCTACAAATTTATATAAACCTTATATAAATATGTAGATGAGATTTAATAGAATATGATATGATACGAGATATATCCAGAATGTGGGTACCTGTTACTTATAAAAGCTTGTGTGTTAAAAACTTGTCTGTACTTAGTTTGGCCCGTTGCAGGCCTATCATATCATATCATATAAATTAAGCATATGAAAATAATAAATTACAGAAGGTGACGGAGTTTTGAAAAGGAGTTATTCCGTCGTGACACGCATGTGAAGGGTAAAAGAGTTACCAATACAATGCGTATTATTTTGTTATTTTCTTCTCAAATTATTTAATTCTCCATTGACAGTTCCCTGCCACCTATTTTTTTTTTTAAAGAGAAAATATGGGGAACTGAGAAACAGTATTTGATAAGTCCCAATAAAAAGCATCTTATTGTAGTCCAAATTGAGAAGAGAAAAGAGAAAAGAGAAGAAGAGAAAGGGACCTGGGTGAGTGAGTTTTTATGACCTGCACAACTATAGAGGGATAGGGCGGGGACCATTCTAGATATTTGCTTAGTACTTAGAAGTAGTAGAACTATAAATGAAGTAAAGATGATAAAGTTGATAATTAGTTTATTGAATAAATTCCTCTTTTTTGGGGTTAAATTAAATCCCATGTGGGTTGATTCCGCTCGAGACTCAGTCACGCCTGCTCCAAATCTCCATTTTATTTTTGTTTTTCTCATTTCATCAAGTATCAACCTACCCTTAACCTACTTCACCTTTTCCCAATCTTTTATACCATTTATATGGCATTTCACATTACATACAAGATCGGCTGAATTCGCAATTAAAGTTATGTTTGGTTAGACATAAAATTTTTAATGAAATGAAACGAAATATAATGAAATAAATGTAAATGAATTTAATATTAGAAAATTATTATTTAGGAATGATGGAATTGTTTATAATATAATATAGTGAAATATTATTTGAAAAAAAACTCATAATATAATATAGTGAAACATTGTTTATCATTTTACATTTCATCATAAACCCTTTAAATTGGAAGTAATTTATTGTTACTGTTTAGAAGATAATGAGATATAATATGAATTCCTCCTCTTCTATTCTATTTTATTATAAACCCTACTCTTAAATGATGGAATAATATTATACTCCATTCTATTTCATTAATAAATATCCGACCAAACATAGTCTTAAGCCCTCCTAAACTTACACTTAACGGGAATATAGAAATGATAAATGATATAATTGCCTATTTGTAGGTAACAACTGGTTTTTGTAATTTCTGTTGACTGCTTGTGGAACTTGTTAATTGACATGCTTGAAAGTAACTTGTACTTGGGTCAAAGAATCATCATTTGGGACGCCCCCAACAATTATCTCTTCCACATGCTAGAGAAGAAAAACATTAAAGTTGGATTATATCTATATATATAGATGCCTTTTGAAGGTTGATGACAACTGTCAATAAAGCAGACAATTAAACCCATGGCATGACCAATTTTATTTGACAATCATAATTACTTCAAATGTTGGATTGAATTGTGGAGGTTACTAAATTGATAGAGTCCATACACCAACCAATTTTCCTTTTCATTTGTCGTTAAGTGAATATGCATATATGATTAACAACACTGTTCAATACTAACATCAACACTGTTCATGCTTTTAACATTTGCTAAAAGTTATCATGTAATCTCAATTAAGCTTTCAATATTTCTAGGCTTTATGATCTTATGCTCCTTTGGCATCAACTCAAAGAGTCAACATAAATTTCACTAAGATTATGTAGGAATGACATTTGTGGCTTAGCCCGTAGCTTTGCCAACTCGAGTTAAACACAGGCCAAGACCTGTTGGCTCATTCTCGACCTGCTCTTAACCCGTGGCTCATTTTCAATGTATGTTAAAAAAATTAAAAAAAAAAAGATTGACGGCCTAAGATTATGCATTTGGATGGCGTATGGTTAACCTTATTCTTGAAGCTAGACGGTGTTTATCTAGCCAGAAATTCGGTTGATGATCCACATCATAATGTCCTACCAAAAAAGGGTTTATAAAGGTGGCACTATTAAGCCTTCCGATAATATTTGGGCTAAGAAGGTCATGCAAGCTACGGCCCGGTTTATACTGTTGAAGCTTGTGATAAGGTCCTTACATCGTAAATCTGGCAATTAAGTCTAGGTTAATATTATATAATAAAAATGAGATTGGAAGTATTATATTACCAATATCAATCGGGTCATCAGATTAGGGATTATGTTCATCTCTGAATTTCTTGTAGAACTGGGATATTCTTCGAGTATAATGGAATCAATATTATGCTGAAAAGACAACGGGGTAGATCCGATGTTCATTTTTTGTTTTTGTTATCAATCTATTAGTGGATTCAATGTTACTTACCTATGAAAGGTTTCAAATTTATTTGTCCAAAATATTTATATGGTGAGAAATAGAAAAAAAAACAACCATAACACCATTTAATAAAAATTCAGCTGAGGCGCGGAATCTAGAGAGATCTAATAGTACATAGTCTTACCCCTAAATAGTAAAGAAGTTGTTTCTAAATGACCAATGTGAATGACGGTGAGAGATAGAAATATAAGATATTAGGGTTTTGATTTCCACTAAAAAAAAGAAATATTGTTAACGTGGGTTTTATCTATATAGACTATGACCTTGTTTGGCAATCAGCTGATTGCATTAGCTGTTAGCTGATTCTAACAGCTGATTCTAACAGTGGTTAGCTAACAGCTGATTATATTAGTTAACTTGACCAGTGAATAATATTAGCTGTTTATTAAAGATATTTGGTAAAATTAGTTATTTAATATTAGTTGTTTAAGTGTAAAATAACTTATGAGGGTATGACATAAAAAAATTAAGTTTTTAACTCTAATAAAAAATATATAACATTTTTAAAAATTTTGTCACCATAGCATATTTTTTATTTTGTAACTAGAAAGTTTATTTTATTAGTAAAAAAAATCCTAAGTTTTGTAACTAAAAAACTTACTTCATTGTAAAAAGTTTTATCACTGTAAAATACATGTATGATTTTTAGTTTGAATTATCCATAATATCACTATGGAATAATTAGTATAATTCAAAAATTATGAAAGAAGGGTATAATTAGTTTTATACCTATTAATTTGTAGCTGATCATAAAAAAAGCTCTTCTTATGGAGCTTTTAAAAATCAGCTTATTAGGGTTAAATAAACTAGCCAATAAGTCATTCACCAAATACATCAATAGCTTTTAAAGATAGTCAAAAAGTTTAACTTTTAGTCAATAAGCTAAAAAACAACTTATCAACTGTTTGCCAAACACCTCCTATAAAGGGTACAAGTAGAGATGACAATGGGCCGGGTCAAGCTTGGGCCACGGGCCTGTGGCCTGGCTCGACCCCTTTTTTTATAAAATTTAATAAAACCAAGTCCTTTTATGCTTTCCTGTCAAGCTATGGGCCAGGCTGGGCTGTGTCAATCCAGACCAAAGTCGAATCGGGCCATATTTGTCATCCCTAGGCGACAAGAGAGAAAAGATATTAAAAAATATACCCAATTTGAGTTTTCAAATTGAGCGTCAATGTTCTAATTCTTTAACCTAATGAGGATTTCTCAAATATTTCAAGTGTTTTAGGATTATATATAACTTATTTAAAATATATACTTAATAAATAAATAACTAATTTATAAAAATATTATAGATATTTTAAAATGATTATTATTTAAAAAAATTGTAAATATGCACGATTCCAAATCTTCTATTATTAAAGAAAAAAATGGGTGCATACTTCGATTACATGTAAACAAAGTGTGGGGTTTTATTTAAGATCCTTATGTGCCCTAGATACAATCAAAACGGCAAATGCCGAATTTGGTTTGGACAGTTGTAAGAATAAGATATGTTGGGCTGCATAATCGTTACAAATTCTCTAGCTTGCCTCAGTTTTACAATATCGATAAGGAAGTTCCTTTTGCGTACGTTTCTGTTATGATCATTGACCAGACTAACTATTTCTTAATTTATGTCGCCCAAGCTCCTATAACCAACAACTCAAATTAGACAAAGTATCTTGGAGTGTCTCGTCAGATATGAACAACTGAAGTCCTGTGCACAGAACTTTTCTTTTTCTGGATATCAATGCTTGACCAAAAGTATGCATGAACATGAACATGAACTCCGGAGGAGATTTACTTATGGTCTAATTGTTTTATGCATTAAAGTGCACTTTTAAAGCTTCATTAAGTTTTGAATTTCCTGTCAGAAGTATTTCTTGTTATCGGATTCATTGACGATCTGCAGCTTTTTATGTTAAAGTTTGAAAGAGCTAAAATCTTAATCTCTATACCAATATAAGGCTCAAGGCAACTTAGCCTTTAAACTCAATGTTAGAAAGTTGATATATAAACATAATTCAACTAGAAGCTTGAAAAAAATATGTATATAACACATTCGAACGGCTCGATTCAAACAAATTTTGAGTGCGACTTGCATGTTACGTCCAAAAGAAAAGAAAAGGAAAAGGAGGAAGACTAGATACAGAACGAGAAGAGTTGTAAGCTAGTCAATGAATAATGTAAAATTGTTGCTGTCAAGCATTAGCTCACGAACTGATCCTGACGTATATGACATTGAACTACTCGAAATTTCAGTTTGTCGTTGCCTCATTGTCTCTATCTTTTTGTTACACTCTTCAGTTAAATTGTTCTAGTCTCTCGCGCCTGTTTTGTTATATGATGGCACTAGTCTTGTGGAGGTTCGATATCTTACGCAACTTCATTCTTCATAACTCTTTACATTGCAGCAGTAAAGTTTACATGAGATTTGATTACATGTACCTGTCTTTGTTTACAGGGCTGCCACGGCTTTACTTGTATATTGTTTTAATGTTTTATGTTTGAGGAAGTTTGGTTCTCTTTAGTGTTGAGCATGCTGCCAATTAGTGAGACCATTTCGGAGTCTCGGGTTGGCTAGAACTCTGTTTTGCTGGTTTTCTGTTCTTCGGTTCTCCAAGTTTTGGATTCCTGACATGTACTGAGCAATTTATGTTCTGCTGGTGATCGTAAAAGCCAAGAACAATAGCAAGTCCTTGAATTTTATTGGAGGTGTGTGGTTTTGATTTAGTTGTTTCATTATATAGAATTGCTGGTACTTCAAATCCTAGTCGAGCAGTTGCCAAAAAAACAAAGAATTTTGTATCGAAGTAGCCATACACTTTACAATCACTAGAGATGATTTTGCGATATTCAACCCCTTTAATGGTATTATGCTTAATGCTCTATTCTTCCTACTTTGTTTTGAATCTTTTTGCAGATTCTGTAGCCATATCTTGTATTTACATGCAGGGTTCACAAGTCAGTCACCATGGGGAAGGACATGGTGACTGACTCAAGGTTTTCTGTTCTGCGGAGGCATTCAGGGAAGGGCATTCCAGAGACAGCCAAGATGAAAATTGGAATAATGGCATTTGAAGTTGTGAGCTTGATGTCCAAGATCGTTAACTTATGGCATTACCTGAGTGACAGTGGGATGTGCGGATTGAGGGAGGAGTTCGTAAATTCAATTGGGATTAGAAAGCTTGTCTCAGATGACAGTAATTACCTTATGGAACTTGCTTTAAACGAGATCATGGAGACTTTGGTACTCCTGGCGAGATCTGTGGCTATGTATGGGACAAAGTGCACAGACCCTTTTTTCCGTCGTTTTGGGGATTTTGTGAATGACCCAATTCAGAATCATCTTCAATGGTCTGGGTGGAGTTATAGAGTAAAGAAAATGCAGAAGAAAGTTAAGAAAATGGAGAAATTTATAGCAATAACCTTTCAATTATCTGAAGAGCTGGAAGTTCTTGCAGAGGTTGAACAAACATTTAGGAGAATGCAGGCCAATGACTGCATAGATAGGCGGAAGTTGCTTGATGCTGAGCAGAGGTTAATACTCCATCGCCAGTCGGTGACATGTCTGCAAGAGATGTCTCCATGGGGTCGGACATATGATTACGTTGTACGACTCTTGGCAAGATCACTTCTGACAATACTAGAGAGAATCAAACATGCCTTTGAGATTAATCACCTGACACTTGTGGAGCATAACAACAAATGCGAACAGATGAATTCCGACCTTCTTTCTCGTTCCCATTCTTTTTCTGTTGTTATGCACCCTGCAGTACATCCTTCAGAATACATTATGAATGGTTTACCTCCAACTCCAGGACCTCTTGGGAAATCAAGATTGATGTCAGAATTGAGTGCTGAGATGGCTACAGCATTTAACAGGCAACAGAAACTTCTGCAGCAGTTGTCCACACTTAATGGGAAGAATAATCTTGTGAAGACCAAACGGATGGCTCATGTTGGACCTTTCAAAGGATATATGGCTAGTGAAAAGGATCTTACGGCGCGGCGATGTAAGTCATCAGTGAGCGGTCCGATGAAGATCCTGGGTGATTATTTCAAAAGCTTTGAAGCTGAAAATGCAAGTTTGGTATCTATTTCTTTTAGCAACAGAATCTACTGTAAATTAGCTGTCTTAAATGCGAAGAAACGAATGTTTGTTGCCCCATCTTCTACTCTTGGTGATGCTGCTTTGGCCTTCCACTATGCAAATTTGATTGTGTTAATCCAGAGACTAGCTTCATCGCCTGACGCAATTGACACAGATACACGTAGCGATTTGTACAATATGCTACCAGGAACTTTGAAAGCTTCTTTGAGGTCCAGGCTCAAGATATACGCCAAATCTCTTGCTCCTTCTATCTATAATGATTCTCTTGTAACAGAGTGGAGAGTAGCTCTTGCAAGGATATTAGATTGGTTGTTGCCACTAGCACTTAACACGATACGCTGGCAAGCTGAACGTAATTTTGAGAGAAAGCAGGAGGAGCTTGGAACAAATGTGCTTCTTGTGCAGACCCTTCATTTTGCCAACCAATCAAGGACCGAAGCTGTAATTACAGAGCTACTGGTGGGCCTCAACTACATATGCAGAATCAGTAAAGTAGCTAATCGAAATATTCTTCCGGAGTTCTCCAGGTGGAAGCATGATTATGGCTACATGGGGAAAGGAATGATCACTTGTAAACTCGTGTAGTAGATTCATGCAAATTCTTCCAGACCATGCTTCTAGGTCCAATTTTCTTTGTGATGAGCAATTACTAAATGATCTAATTGTCATGTTACACTTGAGAATACCAGATAAAGCTCGGATCTTCCAGACTTTAACATAAAACTTCTAATGGTCTATGAAATGCGAAATTTTGCAGTGCATGGTATTAGAATTTTTAATATGAGTAGAGTGTAGAGCCTATTAATAAGAATTAAGCTTGGATTAACCATTGTCAAAATGACCCAAGACTTCCTAGTTGTCCTAGTATTTGGCTGTCCATAACTCTTAGGGGTATAAGGGTTTTGAAGGGGAAGAGGTTCAGTATTGTTGGGTAGACCAGGTTGGTTGGTAGATTGCGAAGGTGAATGGATTTTAAGGGGTAAAGTAGGTTGAGCAGGTTTAGAAGGGTTAGTTAGGAGAGGGGGGGTGTTGGGATAAAAGTAAGGGAGGGAAATCTGACTCCATGAAAATGTGTATTTGCAGGTGTAGGAAGACAGAGGGGAAGAAAGAAGAGGGAGAGAGCAAAGAAAAAAAGATCGAGAAGAGCAGAGTAGAAGAAAAGGGATCTCAGGGCAGAACAATGGAAGGAGAAGAAGAGAATAGAAGGTGGAGAAAGCTAGGGTTCAGCCATGGGACCCTTGGTTATTGCTTGCCTAACTTTAATGTTTGGATATCTGAAAGACGGCGATTATTCCGTCTTCATTGCATCAATATGGCCTCATTCAAGTTCTATACTCGGGGTGTTGAGCATGTTGCCATAAAAAAATGTGGAATAACTCCACTGTATATGCAAGTTGACGATGATGATGATGATGTTGATGATCACGATGATGCTGATGAATATGCCTATTGGATTCTACAATTATTGTTGCCAATGGAGGTCAACCAAGATAAAAAATGAAATTAGGCTCTGTTTGGTTGGATGTTAATTAATGTAACAGAACGGAACAGAATGGAACGGAACGGAGTGGTTCATAATGGAATGAAACGTAAACCTTTGAAATGTTGTTTGGTTAGACAGAAGGGTTCATAATGTAACGTAGTTAGACGTTGTTTGGTTGGATGGATAGAATGGAATGTGACATATAATAAATGACATTAATACCCTTGTACATTATTAATTATTTAATAAATTTTATTATATTAAATAATTAACAATTA
>JAOQMM010000004.1:16786431-16796575 GCA_027563515.1 Erythroxylum platyclados
CCGGTTGTCACTTGAAACGAACGCAGCGATAACCGAACCGGGCCGCTAGGACTGGACATTCAGACAGACAATTGGGAAATTATAATCTGGACCAAACCTGCTCTGATACCATATTAGAAATTTTAATATGGGTAGAGTGTAGAGCCTATTAACAAGAATTGAGCTTGGATCAACCATTGCCAAAATGACTAGAACTAGTCATTTAGATGGTTGACCCTTATCATTTATAAACCCTTTAACATTTTCATATTTAGTCAATATGAGATTCTCTGAGTAATAACTGGGTGTTTACGTGTCTCGACATCCCCAAATCTAAAACATATTTTCAGATGATGTTCTTTCATACCGGTAAAAAAATGCTTAAATCCTTTCTCTTCAATAGTTTACAGAGAACATGCCTTCAATAAAACAGTGCTTAAAAATGGTAAAACATTGGACTTTCAGTGTGATGTTGGAACTTAAAATTCAAGGAGATCTTAATGGCAACGATCCTTCGACCTTTTCAGCTATCCCGTAAAGATTTCACCAAAAAGGTGACTTAATAGGGGTTGATCAGGAATCGGGCTTGATCTCTTCTTTTTGGGCTCCAAACTTCAAACATAACTGAACTCTTGGAGTTTCACAGTCTGCGTATCTTCAGGAGCGTTAGGCCCCACTTTGTACGCTTGACGGCCACCATCTCTGAATTGCTTAGTAGACTTGATCCTTTTGAGGAGCACAGAGTTTATACTTCTATACAAGATTCTAACTTCGAGGTATCTTTTAAAGGAAGACACGTTAAATTGTGGGTCTAACTTCGGTCATCAAATTTGTCCGTAGGGGCTTGTCCTTGGAACACTCGCAGGCACTTCTAGTGTCTGAACCAATAAAGCCTAGCCGAAGAGACTTGTCCTTGAATTCCCAAAAAACGCAAGTGATGAGTTGATTTGTACAAAATATTCGAGCAATGTATTGCTTTGGCGGCCCATATCACTGAACAACAAATTTCCAAATAGTACAAATGTATGAGCTGCGTTGGCAGTCAGGTCGAATTCTTTTACAGGAAATTAGCATGCCAACCGATTTAACTAAATAATGCTGAGGGTCTCTAAGCTAAGCCAAAATTTAATATGGAAAAAGGTCATCCCTAATTTTTTAATTTAAAATTCAACCAAGTTTAAAGGTAAAAATCATATTAGAGTTAATTACCAAAAAATTTCTAAACTTTATACAATTTTGTAATTATACCATGAACTTTAAAAAGTGACAATTAAATACATATATTTTCAACTTTTTTCAATTATAGCTCAATGTTAGTGTCTCCACTAACGGAACTAACGTGGCAAGCCATATCAGCTATGTTATGGTAGACTTATGATGCCTTTAATAAAATAAAATAAAATAAAACAACAAAAAGCCCTAACATACCCTTCTCCCCTCTTTTAGCACCCATCCAAATCCTAACGGGATGTTTGGTTCACTTATAAGAATATATAAAGAATAAAATGGTGATTCTTTAGGAATATAATGGATGAGGAATAAAATAGAATATGCATTATTTAGTTTGGTTTATTCCTAAGAATTTCTAATGATAATATAATACCAATGTTTAGTTTGAAAATATAAATTTGGAATGACAAAAGAATAACTAACAAAAAGACCAAAACATCCATTAGTCCTCACTAACTACATTATTATTATTCTTATTACTAGCTAAGTAATTATATGGATTCTTTAAGGATATTTTTGTCCAACAATTCCTCATTTTTATTCCCAACTCACTTGAAATAGATAAAAATAAGGAAGATGATGAATGTTCTTATTCCTTAAACTCAAGGAATAAGTAAACCCTTAAATTATATATTATGTATGTTTTCTTCAACCAAATAAGGGTACCTATTACTAAGAATAGTTCAGGAATGGAATGGTGATTCTAGTCAACCAAACACCCGATAAGTTAATTGATTTTTATCTTGCTAATGGTGATGATGATGATGTAGTTGAAGTTCCTTTTTTTCTTCACTCACTCACTCCAAACACATTCCCAATTTTATTTAGTTTGAAAATTTTCCATTTTCTTTTCTCTTACTAACTTACTTTTTCTCTCTAAAAAGTTCTCAACCCATGGTGACTACCAAAATTTTATCAACCCTCTACATCCCACAGTGGAATAAGCGGTGTTAAAACCACCGCAACAACAAGGACAAATCGACACTTTGCTTTCCTATTCTAAAGTACTCCACAAGTAATATGCTAATTAACTACCACAAAAGTCCTAGCTTATGTGGGATGGGGAGGGCCCATGGACAATCACTGAAGAAAAGTAAGACAATGGGTACTACATCTCCGACGACTGGTGCTCCGAGAGGGAGAGATAGACCACCAAAGGTGAAACTAGTGACAACAACAGTTGCTTTTTAAGTGAAGTGGTGCAGTTAGAGAGAGTAAAGGAACAAAAGAGACTTAAGCTTTTGTAACTATTTAATACCACAGGGATATCGTGGCTAGAGAGGGTTACTGGGGTAACAGGAGTCCAACGACAATATTATAGAGCAGACTTCTATTGGAGCTCTAAGATACATAATGAAAACTAACAACTAAAACCCCATGTATACTAGCCGAGATATAAGCCCTTTCTCCTCAACGAGCATAAACTCTCGAGGCCTACCTCTTAGGAATCTAAGTTAACCAATCTTCCTTATATAACTTATAAACATGATCATAGGTTCGATACTTTCTGACGTACAGAATCCTTATAGAAAGGCAAGTGCAGAGTATACTTGTATCTTTATGTGACAGAAGTAAACTTATTGAAGACTCAAGTTTTCAGGGGAGAGAGAGATTTAGAGAGAAGTCATAGGGAAACACACAATTGTTGTTGAGGACATATAAATCCACAACACCTAACACCTTAAGTGTCATTAAACACGTGTGATGTGGCTTGCCACGCAGTTTCGTTAATGAAGATACTAACATCAGGCTATATTTCAGAAAAATTAAAAGTTTAGGTGTTTAATTGTCACTTTTTAAAGTTCTAACTATAATTGAAGAATTGAAAAAAACTTAGGATTTGTAACCCACAATATTATTATATTAAATTTTAATTAATTTTTTAATTATTAAATAAAACAACTTTATTTTGACTCAAAATTAAATTAAATTCACTCTTCCAAATTTAAGCTTCACTTGAAGTTCAACAACTCGAATGTTAATTGTTGACCTTAGGTCGTGCTGAGTCAGACTTAGATTTAATTATCAATCCTAATTAACAACAACCTACATCCAGTAACAGTCCTGCTGAAAAAGACAGTGAATCTATCAAGCATATGTTTTTATGTGTTAAAACATAACTATCATAAGGGAAAGTATCGTAGAAAGTTGTGGGGATGAGAATCCCCCACATGTATGGGAAGATGCTATTAGCTAGAGCATGCAATGGATAAAACCACATAATAGCAACAAGGTATGGATCTATTAAATTGGTTGACTTACCTAGTTAAGGACATCTGGGAAGAGAGGAATAGAAACAACATCTCTGACAAATCTTTACCAGCTCATCTCTTATAACTATCATCTTCGACAATATAAGGTTGCATATCAGAGTGTTCCTGGAAGGTAGAGTTATCGATAGAGATATGAAACAAAGATGAAGAATAACATAAATTGAGGGCCTCAAACGAGACAAAATCAAATGATTGGGATAAGAGGAATGGATGAGAGTTACCTTGAGATGAACAGTGCTGCGAATGTTCCTAGTATAGTGAGTCCTACATATTAAAAAACTAATCCTTCATACGAGAATCAATGAGCAAAGAGCGAAGAGCAAGACCCACGCAATTAGGTAGAAGTCTCCCCATTACTGGCTTCTTGGATTGGTAGAGAGATGTTGTCTCCTCATCAAAGAAACATCTCTCCATGTACCCTAGTTAGGTATACGATGGATGTTTTGACGAGTGAGGGGGAGTAGCTTTTGCCCTTTTACAAAACGACAACGGTGAAGGCTGCAAAGAGAGCAGTGTCAGTTGCGAAGAGAATAGTGTTGTTTCTTACTTAGACGGGTGCAGAGGAGATGGACGTATGTCGTCATTTTATCCTTGTAACCATATGATGTAAGGGATTCATACTACATTACCTACATTTTTTATCCTCCTTTCTATTAATGAAATTTAAATTTTTCAAAAAAAAGTTTCACTAAAATGCAAGACTTGGAAAAGTTCTGTATTACGCAGCTTTACTTTTAACTGATAAAGAGGTTATTTTTTATAGATCCACATGACAAAAGAAAAAAATACATATACATATTTAAATAATAAAATAATAATAGTTAAAAATAAAATATACCTACCTGATGATGATGATGATGATGATGATGATGATGATGATGATGATGATGATGATGATGATGATGATAGTGATAATAATAATAAATCCTAATTATGACAACTATTAATTAAATAGTTGGTTACACTAAATCCCTATAATTTAGATTTTTCATGTTAGTCTCTAATTTTTAAAAATTTTATTTACTTTCATAAGATTTTATTTTTGTTTCACTCGTACTCCTTGATGTTATTTTTGTTAGGAGAAGAATAAGTAAATAATATTGTGTGACTTGATTATGTATTATATGATTCAACACATTTCGCAATTGTGTCATGTAACACATGATGTCTAATTTGGGAGATGTAACAAGTTAATGAATTTGCATCATATATATAGGTAATGTCATGACTTTAGAAGGCGGTATCAACTAAGATTGTGTAATACCTAATCAAGTCACATGATGTTATTTATCTATTTTTGTTAAAATTTTTTAATAAAAATGACAACAACAAATTCACATAAAATAAAAACTAAATTTTGAATATATTAAAAATTACAAAATACAAAGAGTTTGTTTAATTAACCCTTAATTAAATTATGACAGATAATGTGTCACATAATATCTAATCAAACCACGTAATGTAATTTATTTATCTTTTGTTGAGTTTTTTAACATAAAACAATGACAAAAATTGCGAATAAAATAAAAATTAAACTTTAGAAATGAATAAAATATATTAAAAAATCAAAGACTAAGAGGTTGTTTGTTTCTGTTTTATTTTTCTATTTCTAAAAATAAAAAAACCACAATATATTTTTAAAAATAGAAAAAGATGTTTTTATAATATTTCGCAACAGGTGTTTACACGTTTTCTTTCTACTCCCGACTCTTATAAACTTCCTTCAGTGTTGAAACTCTATCTCTTCTCTCTTACGTCCCAAACTCATCTCTCGTGCTTCTTTGCTTTTTTTCCTCTCTCTAATTCATCTCTTACGTCCCTTTTTGATCCGTGAAGAAAGTGAAATTAGCTTCAGCTTTTAACCAAGTGAGTTTTCAAATATCTGATTTTTCTGCGTTTCTGGTTTTTCACGTTTCTGCATATACATGTTTCGCTTTTTGCGCATACGTGTTCGTATGTGTTCTACATTTTTGGTTTATTGTTTTCCTAGGTTTTTCTGCGTTTATGCATATACATGTTTTGCTTTCTGCACATATGTATTCGTATGTGTTCTACATTTTTGGTTTACTATTTTCCTGGGTTTTTCTGCGTTTTTGTTTTTTTACGTTTTTACATATACGTGTTTCGCTTTCTGCATATACGTGTTCTACATTTTTTGTTTACTGTTTTTCTGCGTTTTGGTTTTTTACGTTTCTGCATATACATGTTTTGCTTTCTGCACATACATGTTCTACATTTACGTGTTCTATATTTTTGTTTACTGTTTTCCTGAGTTTTTCTCCATTTTTAGTTTTTACATTTTTTGTTTTTGTTTTTAATTTTTATTACAAATATCAACCAAATATGTTTTTATTTTCAGTTTTTATACTACAAATCTCAATCAAACAGATTTATGTTTTTTAGTACAAAAAACATAAACTATAAAAACAAAAAATTAAAAATTAAAAACTAAAAACTACAATAAAAAAACAGAAGTAGAACCAAACAAACCCTAAAATAAAAGATACAAAGAGTGTTTAATCAATTATCTTCGTATATAAGATAATTTAGTATATATGGATCATGATGACTAAAAAGAAGGGATCCAAAAATGTTTTCACGACTTTTCGTCACGCAATAATAAGTAGGTTATCTTGATTGCATAAATCCGACGTATTCCATGCGCGTTCGGTAGCTACTAAAGATTTCGTGCATATATAGTCCAAATAATGCAAATTTTGTCAGCATGTAGACTTTATATGTTCCTTGCTCCTGATTTCTTCTTTTGCCTAACTCATGAATTGGAGCCCATGCGATGACGATAAACATTAGAAATTGATACCAGGACAATACTAATAGGACAAGTGCACTCACTTGGGAATAGAGCCACAGGGGCGGGGGAATCGAAGAAATTAAATTAAACAAACACAACCAAGTTCAATTTTATCTCACGGGTTTTTCACTAAAATCAAAATGAGATTAATTAAGGGACTCATATGGTTGCAGAATTTTATTCAATTTCATATTAATATGATACCAAGATGATGAATACCGACGACTTGGAGTATTAACGTGTCTCATCCCATAATCAAATCATAATGTCTGTAACATATTTTATTTTAATCGTGCCTTTAATTAATGAATGTCATGTCATAGGATGCTAATTTTACTTTGTTTTTAAAATAAATTCATCTTGACCTTCCAGCAAGGGTTGAGGTGACATTTTCTATTGACAATAAACAGTATGCACATTATGTCCATAAAGCAACTACCTAATAAAGTTGATGAGGTAATCCAAGCCGCCACTTGCATGGAAAAAGTCATCAAGCACTTGATGTGGTAAAAGAGGCGATTGAGTTGAATTTTGTTTAGTGCTTTCGTAACTTCATATGAAACACCATTCACTTGTTATTTCTAAAAGTGATCGAATCCAGAAGCCTAATCATAATTCAGTAACGCCATCGTTGTTAAACGCCATGGTTTAAAATCTTTGTGAGTTAGTGTAAAGTATACGTATCTTCATTAATTAATTATTGTTTAATAGTTTATGGGCAAATTTTAGGGTATAAGGATCGTCATTTTGCGTCACTTTGCGAAAGTCAGGAAAAAAGTACGCAACCTTCTTCCTACATTTTACAAAGAAAGATATTTGTGATGAGAAGTCTTTTGATGATGATGATTCGTAAAGTTGATTACTACTAAACCATGAGTCATACATCAGTACTGTGGATCTATAACTTGGCGATCAGTCACGAGTTGAAAAGAAAATGATGGCTGAAAACTTCCATAGCAACATAGGATTTTAAAGCGCCAGTTAAGAACTGACACGCTTATTGGTTGAACATGTGAATTCATGATCATCATTTGTCTTCAAGCACCTTGCACTTCTTAGGTACAGCTAGCAATGGCTCAGACTTGCGACTTGTGACACCTATCTTCTCATTCATATTCATGGTGGTTTTATCAAAGCCGGCCTCAAGTTGCCAATCAAACTCGTGAAGCAATGATCCGAGAACAAGGTGAAGTGTTCTAGTGGCGAGAGGGACACCTGCACACATCCTTCGACCAGCTCCAAAAGGCATGAGCTCGTAATGCTGACCCTTGAAATCAACATCTGAGCCAATAAACCTTTCAGGCTTGAAGATGAAAGGCTCTTCCCAAGCATCTGGGTCTCGTCCAATGGCCCAAGCATTGACCAGAACTTGTGTGTTCTTGGGGATGAAATATCCCATGAACTCGGTGTCTTGCATTGCTCTTCTTGGTATTAGGAGAGGGATTGGAGGGTGTAATCTAAGTGTTTCCTTTACGATGGCTTGCAAATATGGAAGATTCTCTATGTCACTCTCTTGAACCCTCTTGTTTGGTCCAACCACTTGAAAAAGTTCAGCTTTGGCCGTGGTTAGAGATTCGGGGTTTAGTAAGAGCTCTGTCAGTGCCCACTCAACGGTGCTGCTTGTTGTTTCTGATCCTGCTATGAAAATTTCCTGGACCACATTCACATATATTATACAGATTAAGAGTCATGTGGTATTCAACGACAAGTGTATTATCTAGTAATCACTCAAGAGAATTATGTATTCCTCATTCTATACCTTACTGAAATTAAACTTCTCCAACTTAACAAGTTTGCAGTAAAATACCAAGGGTTCTTACCACTATAAAAACGTTGACATCTCTCTCAGATAGTTTTTCTGGTTCGTCCCTGCCATTGCCTTCAAAATCAAGCAACACATCCAAGAAATCTTTCCTCCCAACTAATTCCTTCCTCGAAGCTTTCTCTTCCATTCTGTCTTTCACGTACTTGTTGGCAATATCAAGTGCTTTCCCAAGATCTCTCTCCATGTTTCTCTTCAATCTTTGTGGGTCTAAAGACTTGAAAATTGGAAAAAAATCAGCCATATTTGCATGTGCCGACCACTTCATTAAACTCAAAATGGCCGTGAAAAGCTCTGACCCTTCCTTAGACTCTGGATCAATCACATCACTCGACAACATCAGATTTCCAAGCAAATTAAACGCCGTGAAGAACACAAACCTCCCGATATGAATTGCCACGGGTTTCCCAAGCTTATCTCTCGACTCCTTCTCAATCCACTCCAACATTTGATCCACAGATTTCCTACGTACAGAGACTGTCTCGTTGATCCGCTTGTTCACTAACATGTCAACCGTAATCAGTCGCCTAAGAACTCGCCAATACGAGCCATATGGTGCTAGGGCGACAGAACCCTGATCGTAGTCATGGGCACGCATGGCTTCCGTCACCATGCGGTCTGCGAACGAGCGGTCATGGTTCTTAAAGAACTCGCCGGCAGTTTTTGACGAAAGAATCGCTAAACTGTTCATGGCACCGAGCCTTAGCCAAACGACCGGACC
Organism: Erythroxylum platyclados; assembly: GCA_027563515.1. Lineage (NCBI taxonomy): Eukaryota > Viridiplantae > Streptophyta > Magnoliopsida > Malpighiales > Erythroxylaceae > Erythroxylum > Erythroxylum platyclados. The sequence continues at coordinate 16,795,269 of JAOQMM010000004.1, forward strand.
ATACTTTTGTCTCATGTTGGCTAGGGTACGATGAGGCATAGAGCCAAGGTCGAACAAGTTGCCGAATATTGGCCATCCCGGTGGTCCCGGAGGGAGGCGGTTCTGGCTAGAGGATCTATGACGGCGATGGAGGAGTAGGAAGCAGGTGGATAATGTCAAAAGGAGAAGAGTAATAAAAATGTTTGAAGACCAATCCATGGAATCCTTAGCTAAGCAGAAATGAAGTCTTGTTGTTGTCTCTTTGAATGGCTTCACATAATTTATAAGTAGGAAGGGTTACAAAGGTTGAGGTATGTACGTGTATATGTTTAAAAATAAGTTGCATATAAGCCAAAGAGTACTTGGGAAGTGAACAGAGGAATCACCATGTTAGAAACATGATAATCTAGTTAATTAACTAAATAATCAATACCTAATTTAATTTAGGAAATAAATAAAAAATGTGACCGGCTGAAGGCAGCTAGTTAGTTTATTCTTATTTAATTTGATTTCTATCTTGAATATAGAAATGGCATTACAAGTATTTATCACAGTATAACCATCACCATCTGAGTTAATTTGTCAGTCGAGAAAAGGAGGTTTATATCGTTGTCAGGGACGGACTTGTCCTGTTGCCGATATATTTCAGTCCTGATGATTTGATTTCACTCCACGATGCCATCGCTTCTTTGGACGCTAAAATCCAGAGAACTGCATCGCTGTTAATTAAACCCGTAAAAGAAACTGTATATATATATATAGTTACTTAAAACATATCAAGTATATAACTATGGAAATATGGCAAGGACTATGGCAAGCTTGTTGTCATTGTCAATGTTGTGGACCAAAACTATGGAAATATGATTCCACTTCTAGCCTATGTTTGAAAGTCTACAGATGAAGCAACCTAGCATCTAGTATTGTCAGTTCTGAAGCTTGACTTTTCACACTTCCGTGCCATTTAGTCATGATAAGATCCTGTAAATGGCAATAAAGATCTCATCTTTCTCTGACGACAGTTAAAGCTCCGTGGAAAACCTTAATGTCCTGTACAAGGAATGGAATAGTTATTATTTACGAATAGAATAGTTGAGGAATAGAATGAGAATATGTATTACTTTGTTTGGTTTACTGGTAAAGAATTTCTATTCCAGTGTTTAGTTTGAAAATGTAAATTTAGAATGACAAAGAAATAACTAACAAAAAGACTAAAATATCCATTCTAGTATAAGTATCTACATTATTATTATTATTATTATTATTATTATTATTAATTTTATTCTTATTCTTATTCTTCTTATTATTAAAATTTTCTTATTATTAAAATT
>JAOQMM010000004.1:16801819-16814612 GCA_027563515.1 Erythroxylum platyclados
TCAAGCCCAAAATTTAAGAATAACTAAAAATTTTATTTCCATTTTGGTCCTTGAACTTTTGAAAATCATAAATAAGCCCTCAAGTTTATAAAATTACGTATTGATCCTCCAAAAATTGGAAAACTACACTTAAGTCCTTTAACTTTTGACAATTTGCAATTAAGCCCTTATATACATCAACTTTTCCAATTAGGCTTTCTAAGTGTCTAACAAGTCTATAAATCATGCCTAATCTCCTTTAAGGCATTAGAATGCATATATCTGGGCTACTATGCCCATATCCATCCAAAAGGACTTGAATTTTCATATATAAAACTTATATCTCGGAAATCTCTAAGATTTCTTACACCGATAAACTTACTATTTTTAATGATGCATAACATAATATGCATATCTCTGACATTCACAAGAAAAGGGTTCCTTCCAATATGTATTATAACACATAAGAGTCTCTTGGAGTATGTACCAGTGTTGAGGCTCCGGAATCCGGTGTTACAAACTTTGTCTAACACTTAGCAAATTATGTGCTAAGTTAGGAATAAATTGAACATTATATAAGAATTTGATTTTAGCTTGGCTAGTTTGGATGGTTACTGTTCCTTTCCCTTCCACTTGCACTTCTTGATCATCTCCTAATTTGACTGTCCTCTTTTGAGTCTTGTCAATTTTTTCAAGCTCTTTAAATATCACCATCTTACTGGTTATATGATTGGAGCAACCACTATTGATAAACCACACTTCACCTTGTGTATCTGCTGTGTCAAAATATGTCATAAACAGTTTGCTCTCTTCATTCGTTTCTTCTGAAAAATTTGCTTGTTTATCTTTAAACCATCAATTAGCTTTCACATGTCCATATTTTTTACAATGGTGACATTGGATGTTACCCTTATTGTTGTTATTGGATCTTTGCTTGAATCCTTTGTTAGCCCCTCAACCTTTACTATAAATTCTTCCTCAAAATCCTCCTCTGTCTGTTCCACGCCCTGTAGTTTTTTCCTACTCCTTTGAACTCTTTCCTTTACTTGGAACGCCTTTTCCACATTCTTTTCTTCTGTTCTATTGATTCTTGCTTCAAGGGATTGCAATGAACCCATCAACTCATCTACGGAATAAGATAATAAGTTCTTGGACTCCTTAATAACTACAACCATATGGTCAAATTTTAGAGTTAAACTCCTAAGTCCTTTGAATTACAATAGTCTTTTCCAGGACACCTTCTCCACAAGACGTCATTTGGTTGACAATGGTTGCTACTCATGACAGCAATTCCTGCACTAATTCATTGTTCTTCAATTGCAGGTTTTTAAATTCTCGACGAAGTGTCTGCAACTTTATTATGACCACTGTGGATGAACCATTTAATATAAGCTGTAGAGTTGATGCCTCCTTTGCTGTTAAGGCTGTTGTAATTTTTCTTAACAGCTGTAATTTTTGAGAAAGTGAAGTTATCTACAACTTATTATATAAAGAATAGAGCCTTTGAATCTTTTTCTTGTTTTTCCCTCAGCCTGATCTCCTCATCCTGCTCATTATAACCATATTGCATGAAGTCCTATGACTTTTATGACTTGAACAATGTTCTCATTTTGATACTCTAGAATTCATAGTTGTCTCCCTTAAAAACTGGCATGGATGGTTGGGCTATGTTGACTGCAATGCTACTATTTGCTAAGAAGAAACGCCCAAAGCTGCTCTAATACCAAATGTTTGTTTTAAAAGAAATTATTGCTGCAAATATAAAGAAAAAAACAAAATTTCTACATATTTTTAAGAAACAGAGGATTAATACTATTTATTCAATGCACAGTTAATACAAATTGGAATGCCAATTTATAGGCTAACAAATAACTAAATGCAGAAAATTAAACTACTAACAGATATTCATGTTAACTAAAAACACTAAAAAAATCTCCAATTAACTAGTTAAATAATCAACTAATTTTGAGAGTTTATTGCGGTGTTTTTTTGCAACAGATTTTGAGTCATATTTCTAAATGCAGAAAATTAAACTACTAACAAATATTCATGTTAACTAAAAACACTAAAAAAATCTCCAAATAACTAGTTAACTAATCAACTAATTTTGAGAGTTTATTGCAGTGTTTTTTGCAACAAATTTTAAGTCATATTTCTTGCAACAGATTTTGAATCACATCTCCAATAGAGGGATGATTATATTTTTGGTATTGCAACTTAACCTCATTTCTTGTTTAAGATTTTCACATATTAAAACATTTAATTTAGTCGAACTTGGCTATCACTTTATGTTAATAGTTTTATTAGTGAAAATCTCTAAATTAGATATGCACATCATTTTAAGTTATACGTTTAGCTTAATTTTTTTTATGCCACACAAGTTTTCTATTAAAAATATTTTAAAAATTATAATATAGAGTAATTGATAAAATCCAAAGACTTGACTAAAAGGTTTAATAATTGAAAGATTGAAATAAGAAACCATAAATTAAATGATTAAAAATATATTTGTCCCTAATTTTAGATAACAAATCATACATAACCCTTCTTGGTATTTGAAGGCTTATATTGGGATTTATCTATCATATCTATGATGTGTGAAATCATTTAATTTAATTTTAGTTAATTATCTCACAACATAAGAAATTATCTTGTATGCCTTTACATGGACTAATGAATATGGAAAAGAAAATTAATAAAAGGAGTTTTATATTTTGATTAATAATGTTAATTAGATAATTATTGACATAAGAACTCTAATATATAAGAGAACCAAAAAAATGCGTGTAGAAGATAAATATATGCACCTTTTGAAAAAGAAAGAAGATTTTTAATAAGTAGTTTAAAAGATATTGATTTACGAAGATCTTAATTAATTTTATATAACTATTTATATGATTAGTCATACATATCTAAATAAATTTATAGAAAATATTATATTATATATTTATATTTGTATATAAATCTTTTTTTTCATAAATCCATTTCGATTTATATATTGTGTTTCTATCTTTAATATAAGAGGTAGATGGTATGTGTTATGATCCCTCTCTTGTGATATGAATATGTGTTTGTTTCAATATGTCATTTAGAAGAAATAATGTTTTGATTATTAATAATAGTTTAGAAGGTTTTCCTAAACCTTCCACGTCTCAAAAGGAATAAAACTCCTTTTATTAATATGAATATGTGTTTACTTCAATATATCATTTATGAAAACTAGTATTTTGTATATTGTTAATAGTTTAGAAAGCTTTTCTAAACCTCCCGCATCCAAAAGGATTATATGAATTGTTTATAAAAATTTCTTTAAAAACTTGAATACATTTTTTCTAATCAACAACTCTGTTGGTGGGTGCCGACATCCACATGTATGTCTAAAGGGGTGCATAAGCCTTTAATTGGTTAATGATAATATTTATGAATTTGGGTGTTCAATGGACCTATTTTGTTAGTGTTCAATGGACCTATTTTGTTAGCTTTGTATTTTAATCATTTAGGATATTATTAATCACCTTACATCATAATATGGTAATAAGCTTGACCTTAGTTTGTGGGCTTGACTAATATAAAGTAGTATAAGGTTACTTGGTCCTACTTTAATTAGGTCGTATGGATATAACTTAATTAGGTTGCACATATGGGCCGAATGAGCCTATCCCATAAAGGCCCGATATGATCATACTATATGGATTGGATCCATATGTTAGTTTGGTCTAGGTTAAAACTTTAGTTGATTCATGCTTACCTTTAAAGATAAAGGGGTTTGTGAGTAGGGAGGCAATGGGTCGGGCCGGGCCACCAAGTCTTAGACCGATCCCGATTGGACTAGAGATAGTCAAGCCTGAGCCTGAGAATGACTCTGTTGGATTTGATTCATTCTTATTTTCAAATTAAAAATAAAAAATATCATTTTTTTGCAAAACGAAGTAGTTTTTTACAATAGTTGTTAGGCCTTGAGTTAGGCTTGACCTGTTGACCTCAAATCAGGTTGAGGCCCAAATGCCATCTTTGTTTGTGAGATTTCAAATTATGAACTTTCATGATCAAAGCCAAGACTTGGCATTTTCATTAGCTAGTACCTAATTGATAAAACAGTAACTTTGATATTACTTGTTTAAACACTTCTTTTTCTAATAAAAAGAACGCTTTCATTCATTAAAAATAATATGAATATGAATAAGACATAATAAGATTTAAAAGTAAAAAATCAAGATTATAACCAGATAAACTAAAACAAGTAATACTAACGTTATACTGTAATAACAATATAATATAGCAAATAGATATAACATAAATCACCAAATGATAAGTACTAGCTTCCATAGAAGCACATTTATTAATATAGAAAAAACTATATTAAAGGAGAGAAAGGCATATAAAGAGAAATAAGCATCTATCAAAATAACTATAAATAAGAACAACATAACAAATTAAATCCAAACCATTCGTATATGTTTTAAAAAAAACCTACCAAAAGTTCTTGTAACATGTCCCACTAGAGCAAAGAAAGTTAATAAGATAGCTCGTAAAAAAATCACATGGATAAAAAAAATTATATATATGTGAAGGAGGATACAATATCTTTAGAATAATCATGTAATGAAGCATAAAAATATCAACACATTAAGAATAGATGGTTAAAAAACAAGTCTAAAGAAAATAAAGAGAGAAGAATATAAAAGAGAAGAAAATATTAGAAGAAAGAACGATAAAAGAAAATGACATTTGATTTTAAAGAAAGGCTCAAGCGTATATGGATATCAGAAAAGGAAGTGTTTTTAAAGAGGTTTTTAGAATAATTATTTTTAGAGAAAGACTTTTTCCAATTATTAACCATAGTCAAAGAATTATTTGTAGAACATTTCTATTCAAATAACTTGTTTAATTGAATTTTTCTACTTCTTTTTTAATTTTTAAATGTTTATGTATAAATTAATGTAAATGGAGTCGAATTTTTTTCTATGATATGCTCTTATGAGTGTTTTATTTTGATAATATGCTCATTTTATGAGATGTGTTTTAACTTATTTAGTGTATTTAATAATATTTTTCTTCAACTATTTTTAGTCAACGTACCCAATATATAAGGCTCCCCCTTTTGCGAGAGTCTAGGGAGGATCATCGATGTGCGTAACCTTCCTTTTATATTTTTTACAAAGAGGCTGTTTCCATGAACTATTTTTAGTAATATGTTTAAAATGTTAAGGACCTTGATTGGGATTCATACACTAATACAATAAAATCATGTGAATTTTTTTAAGACACAAATTATTAATTATCAGATTGTGTACAAATAAACCTACCATTTTATGTTATTATAATGAAGGGACAACTATATTTTAGTCCTTTAGCTTTACACTTTTCTCTATTTTAGTCCTCTAACTATTAAACTTCCTAATTCACTCCAACTTCATTAAACATTTTACGTTAGGACTTTGTTGATGTTCTTAACAAAAATCCTATATGGCATCAACAAAATGATAACTATATATATTTTTAGAATTGACTTGCATGTCTAAGTGGGATGCCACATGGAATTTTTGCTAAGAAAATTAATGAAAGTCTTAACATAGAGTGATTAGGAAAGCTGAAGGATTGAATTATAATGTTTAATATTTAGGTATTTGAAATAGTTCCCTTATAATGAATAACATGATCTGAAGTCTTATAATTGCTACTTATTAGGCAATCGTAATCCATGAGTAAATATTAAGCACTTCATAGAGCACTCTTTCCTTTAGAAAGAAATTTGTTAAAGAGAGTAAAATATTCCATTAGTTCATATTCATACATATAGTTAGGTGGTGTAAAGCCTTTCCTAAAAGAGCATAAGAAAAGAGAAGTATTTTAAGGTTTATGTTTTAATGAATTGAAAATAAGTATTATAATATGAATTATAGATATGGATTTAGGAATTGTCTAAAAAAATCAATTAACTCAATTTCCTTATATGGTTTATCACATTTCATTTAACTAGTGCTTAATCCCCCAGGACACGACCGAAGGTCAACTTGAAATAAGCACACCTTACAAATACAATGTTAAGAAAAGGGGGGCATCCAGAAGATATTCTTGAATAAGGCGTGCCCATATCTTATTTTCATATTGTTAAAATTTAACATGCCCACGTTTTACAATATGACTACTTCTGACTCAAGAGCACACACAAATAGGTAGCTTTCCTGAAGAAATAAAAATAATCAATAAAACATTTTCTAACCGTAGCTTGTTTTTCTCCTCTAACTATCATCTTTCCCATTATGCACCATCAGCTCCTCCTCCTCTCAATGTCGTCAAAGATGTTGTGTCTTGCCGTTGCATCCTACTGCTTGTTTCCCATTGCACACTATTATCTGTTGCCATCACTCCCATTGCCAGAGTTGCCATCAATGGAGTTTTTGTCTTCCCCCTAAAGTTAGCAACTTTTTTATAGAATGCATATTTTATATTAATCACACATTTCTTTAGAGTACACACCTCTATTGTTGATGGATCCAGAAAATCACACATCACCATCCACTTTTGTTCGCCCTAATAGTTCAAATAATAAACAACTGGATATATTGGAAAGGTACATCACTTGGATAGAAAAGAACATGATGGCCTTCTTCTCTTTTACACAGTTCATTCCACCCTTATCGTCGAACATGTAAGAGTTGTATGGGCCATGTTACACTCTTTCATGGGAAGTCCCACTTACTCTCATATTTTTATTGTTGTTGATATTGTTATGTATTAGTTTTGATATATTGAGGATAATTTTTGAAGTAAGTGTGGGGATGGTAATTTAGTATTTATTTTTATTTGATGATTTTTATCTTGTATTATATAAATTTTGCAATTTTACCGAAATTTTTGTAAGAATTTTTTTTGTCAAACTTGCGTTAGTTCTTGTTTATCTACTTATCTCTTTAGATGTCTCAATTATTTTAAAATTTGTTTATGAGACCTATCATGAATCATTGATTTAAATTGAAATGTAATAAGAAGATTAGCATGAATTGTTGAGTTCTTATCAACTACACATTGATTAATTGTTTTTTATGAATGATTTGGATGAAAAATGTAAAAAGATATAATACAAGTTAACTAACAATGTTTGCTTTTAAGCCTATGAGCATTAATTATTTTGTGCTTCATTTTCTAAATTGAGCGATTGTCACATAGTTTGATTTTACTAGAACTTACTTTATTATGCATGTTGAGACCATATTATTGGACTAGATGTATTAAAATGTTAAGGGCATTTAGGTTAACCATTTTGAATTCTTAAAAAGCCACCTAGATCATATCTCCCCTAGTTAACCAATTTGAGTCTTAGCCTTCTTTTTCTTGCATATAGACCACAATATAAGCCATATTTACTATTTTTCCCCTATAATTTTGAACTCTTAATTGAAGGATTATATAAGCTTGTTTGTGTGAGATTCAAAATATCATTATGAAAATTGTACTAAAGTGATTTAAGTTGCATATTCTTGGTTCCTATGTATGTATGTATATTAAAAAAAAAGTGACAATAAATTTCCTCAATTCAAAAGTAAAAAATGTAAAATAAAAATGAAGAGATGAGAAAAATCTTGCATGATCATAGTTAACTGACTTGAATTAATAGAATTTTGGAGCATTTTTTAGCTGAAACTTATGTGGATAGGTTTGTATATTTCTTTCAATTTGATAAACCTAAAAGTTCCCTTTTTTTTCAAGCTTTGCGTAAGCCCCATTATAACCCTCTCAAAGATCCTTGGATTTTTACATTTAGTTCATTAATCAGTGGTAGATATATGATATATAAACAAGCCTATGATAAAAGTTTCTCTATGTTGTCATGAGAGATCATTAATACTCTAAACACTTTGACTGCATAAAGTTAAACAAATAAGAGGTTATTGATTCCTAGTACATTTGATTACAAAAAGATTAACAAGACAATTGCTTATTTATGTAATTTATGAGAACTTATATTATGAGTTGCCTATTTCTTTTTTTATGTTTAAGTTTGGAATAGTGAAACATGGTGATTTAGATTATGAAGGAATGAGTTGATAAGAGAAACAGAAGGATATAAAGAGAGGTTAATGAGTTTAAACTATTGTATGCTTAAGGGCAAGCATTGTCTAAATGTGGAGAGATTTGATCACATACATAAAGCACACATATTTCATATTAAATCCATGTTTTGATTGGTAAAATGCTTGTAATCATGGAATACAATTATATATTTTGTTTTTTATGGAATTGATTGGAGATTTGATCAAATTGTGCTTAAAAGTAGAAATTTAGCAAAGAAGAAAACATGATGCAAATTTTGGAAAAGAATGAAGGTCTATAGGAGAAAAGTTTCAAAAGAGGTTTGAGCATAAGGCATTCCTATACCTTAGTGGATATGAGTGCTCTAGGATTTAACGTGGTTAAATGAATAAGGCCCTTATAAAGTCAAATGATCATAGTTATTCTTGCCCTTGTTTGACTTTATTTAGAGGTTTTAAATAGGTAGAACTTATTTTGGTAAGATAATCCTAATGAAAGTGGGATCCTTTAGATTTAGTCTTGATCTTAACTTTTATCTCTTATTTTTAGGAAGATTAGATAGGGTTTTGGGATTATTTATAAGAAGAGATACGGGAGGTAACTATATCATCTCCCTCTCATCTTATTTCATCTTGGTTTTTCTACATTCTTGGATAGTAAATTATTTTTTTTATGTTATCCTTTAGAACCATATACAATTAAACCCTTTTTTTTTAGTCAAAGGTTAACTGAAATTTGATTCTTCAAGAATTGTGAGATCTAGTTATTTTGCTTTACTTTTCTATTCTCTAGTATTCATATATCTTCTAAGATTAATAACATTATTACTTTATTTAATTGATACAAAAGGCCTACTGTTCAACAATCAAAATAATATATTGCTAATTGAATGCTTAAATTCGTAATTGTTCAAATATTCTAATATTTACTGGTGAAATAACAGGGTTCATTATAAGATATTCTACTCATGTTATATAGATATATAATCTATTCTAAATGAACTGAGTTTGTGTCTTTGTTGACTAGAATTAGTGGTTTCTTTGGTTTTTAATATTGTCAATAGATTAAAACCTAAGACCTTATATATAGTTGTTTGTTGATAAAAGAATTAATCGAATAACTTGTTTTGGTTAATGAGGAAGTAAGGAGACATAGATTGTTAGAGTTTGTTAAACATAACTATTTTATTAAGGAATATAAGGATTTATCTTTGCATTAATGATCAATTCAAAAAATTTATATAAAAATTATACTTTGGGCTACATGTTCATTGTTATTTGATTTCATTAAATTGCATTCTTAATTAGTTTTTTGTCTTTACTTTTAGTCTATTTCGATTTCTATCTTAAAACCCCTATTTCTTTATTTTGCTTTGCTAACTTGGCAAAGGAGATTAAGGTATAATTATATTTGTTAGATTCGACATCCACCAAGAACAAATCAATCCTTTGACAATATCTAAAGAAATTGTTCTAAAGATCACATTAGCATTTAATGAGTTTAGGTTATTAATTTGTGATGCCATATAAATTAAGTTGACAATTTAATTATTAGGAATTGAAAGAAAAGCCAACTCTGTTGAAAATTAAAGCCTCATTAGTATTTTTAAAATTATTAAAGTGTAATGTGATACCATAAATAATGACATAAATTTATTTAAACCTTTTAAAAAACATTAGAATGCAATTTAGACCTTTGACTCATATGGACAAACTTTGACACTAAGTTTTTTGTAAGGTGATTATTTCTTATTAAATTTAATGTAATTTTTACTGAATTGTTATTGGTTGTGACATGCGGCAGATTTTTATTAATCTTGATATGCCATTGAATTACGAGAAGAGTTCAAAAAGTAAATCATCAAATATGAAATTATTTGGGTACTCTTCTCCATTTATTAAAATTTGTGATATATCAAAGCAACAACTTTATCACACAAACATACTAAAGTTGATTTATATTCGAAACACATGCATACAGCATTTCTTCTTTGGTTTTTACACAATTCATAGAAACATATTATCATGAAAGGTAGTTTGATAGTCTTTTGTAAGGTATTGGTATAGCTTTCAAGGGGGCAGACTTTCGAAGCGTTATGCCCATTCTTTCAGTCATGTCCAAATCCTTGGCCTTAATTCCATCAGCCAAAATCCAATCAAATGAATGTAAGAGCGACCCTAGAGCCAATGGGAGTACACGAGAAGCAAGAGGCACAGCAGGGCACATTCTTCGTCCCGAACCGAATGGTATAAACTCAAAATGATGTCCTTTGTAGTCCACGACGTTGGATTCCAAGAACCTCTCCGGCTTGAACTTTAAAGGGTCTTTCCAAGTGTTTGGATCCCTTCCTATGGCCCAAACATTAACCAGAATTTGTGTTTCTTTTGGGATGTAGTAACCTAACATCTTACAAGGATCCATGGCCATGTGTGGGACTAAGAATGGCAGAGGAGGGTGAAGTCTTAGTGTCTCTTTGATGACAGCTTTTAAGTAGGGTAGCTTCTCTATGTCTTTTTCTTCCAACTTCTTACCGGGTCTAACAACATTTCTTAACTCAGCTTGGACTTTTCCTAGCGTTTCTGGATTGTGTAAGAGTTCAGCCATTGCCCACTCTAGTGTGCTTGTAGTAGTGTCAGTCCCCGCCGTAAACATCTCCTAGTAAACATGCCAAGTTGAAGAAAAAATATCGTAAAATAAGGAAAGAATAAATAAGAAAATAAGTATGGTCTTGTTTTTATTAGCTACAAAATATTGAGAAGTAAAATTTTATAGATTCAATCGCTTTCCTTACTGTAAAAGTTAGACAAGAAAAAGTATTTTTATAAAATTAATAGTTTTGAATTAAAATTTCCATTAAAATATAATAAAATGATGCTATAAGAAATATATTCTTGATAATTTTAAAATTCATTAAATTTCAGTTTTTTAAAAAACTATTCTAATTATAGTGTGGAATTACAATTTTTAGTCTTACGTTTATAAATATTTTGATATATTTTTATCATAATATGAAAAGAATTAATAATTCAATACATTAAACTTTTAATATTGAAAATGTAGTATTTTTATATAATTATTTGCCTATTAGGATTAAGAAATCACTTTATGTTACATATAATTAGTAAAGGGCATATTTGTTTCCATTGGGTTTTTTTAGTTTTTATTTTTTTAAAATTTAATAAAATGATTTATTTGTTTGAATTTTTAATTTCTTTTTCTAATTTCGATTTCTTTCAAATTTTTAACTTATGAAATTAAAAAAATTACTTTTTATTTTTATTTTTTATCTTTGTTATAAACTGATTTATCCTCAACTAAATATATATTATCTAATTATTTAATATTAATTACTATAAAAAATTATGACTTAATATAAAATTATTTAATTTTCAGAATTATGTAATAAATATGTTCTAAATTTAAGATATCTTAAAACTACATAAATATCAAATAAAATTAGTATTAATAAATAAATATTATTTTTACATAGATATTTACTTATTTATTTTAATAAAATATAATAATCTTTTGCTAATATTAATTAGTAAGAATTGTGTAAGAGACTAGAATAAAATTAATTTATTCATTCATTTATAAAATTAATTAACTTTTTTAGTTTTATATAATATTTAATTTTTATCAATAATAGAAATATAACTGCATTGATATTAATAATCAAACAAGTTTTATTTTTATTTTCAAAAACAAAAAACTAAATGCTATGAAAATTAAAATGAAATTAAACAACCCTTAAAAATTAGTTTTTAAAAATTTTTAAAGTATACTATATAGAAGTTAGTCTTGAGTTGAGATCTTAATTTTATCCAAATATTCTGTGAAATTATATAACAAAACTTGTTTTGTTAAAATCTGCATATACAGCATCTCCTAATTTTACGACTAAAATATACCAATATTTTTGAGCTTGCTACGGCCTGGATGAAGACAGAGCAAGATACTTACGAAAACGATAACATTGATAGTCCTCGGAGAGAACTTAGCCGGCTCCTGAGCACCATTACCACGAAACTCCAAAAGCACATCTAAAAAATCCTTCCTTTTTTCTTCATTGCCGTTTTGCATGGTCTCCGTTCTTTCTTTAATGAACTCTCCGGCGATTTCGAAAGCTCTTTCCACATGAAATGTGGTCTTCCTTTTTATGCCTTGTGGATCAACCCGTCTCAAAAGCGGCAAAAAATCTGCTATGTTAGGTTTTCCGGCCAACTCCATCACCTTCCCTGCATGGTGGAAGAACTTTGCACCTCTCTCAGATTTTGGGTCTAGCAAATCTTTTGAAAACATTAGATTCCCAATAAGGTTAAAAGCCATAAGAAAAATGAACCTCCCAACATCGATGGCTTTGGTTCCATTTGCACTTGCTTCTTCCATAAAGTGTATCATATTGTCGACGCACTTGCTCCTTACACTCTGCATAGCGTCTAGGCGGCTAGTGACGAAGAACTCGGAGTTGCACAACCGCCGTAGCATCCGCCAATGAGGACCGTATTGCGCCGTGATTAGTGAACCTTCATTACCATGATCTCCTTTCATCGCTTCGTATATTTTTCTACCCGCCATAACTACGTCGTGATTCTTGAACATATCACGAGCCACTTCGTTGGAGGAAATGACTACAGTGCACATGGAGCCTAGCCAAAGGGTCATGATAGGACCATGTACCCGAGCCAGTTTGGTAAATGACTCGTGGGGTGACAAACCCAGTTGGAAGATGTTGCCCACCACTGGCCATGAGCGAGGCCCTGGTGGTAATTGTCTTTGC
>JAOQMM010000004.1:16834019-16844347 GCA_027563515.1 Erythroxylum platyclados
ATGTCTTTACAATAATTTTGTTAACAAGTGACGTTGATCATTATACGCTTGTAATAATTGAACTTTTAGCCATCCGTCCGTCGCCCCTCCGGCGAGCTTGTGTGGTTTCATGCCGTTTCCTTAGGTTCTGATTGTTTTCTTTTACTTAGTCTCATGCTCCTAACAGTTTTTGAATTGGAACTGTTTATACTTGGAATAATATTACTTTTTTCTTTATGTAGGTGAAGGAATGGCTGCGATTCCTGTCATTAAGCGGTGTGTGGATTGTAGGCCTGATTTGAACATCTTGATGACTACAGCAACGTTATCTGCATTGTGAGATTCCTAATTTCAAGTTAAGTTTCTAGTTTTTTGTTTTCGGACTAAGACAGTCTTCTTATCTTCTTTTGTCTCCTTGTTATGAATATGTAGTGAAGTTATAAAGAATCAGCTTCCAAGTAGCGTGTTGTACCAGGTACATAGATGTTATTAGTCGATTGTCTTTAATTTGTGTGGTTTTGTATGCGAAGCAGTTTTTGTTCATAATTTAGATTGCTAAGATTTGTTGCCTGTATTTGAGTGGAAAGATAAGATTTCTTTTCTTGTTTTATTAATTGAACCAGTTTTCACCACTTGATGTTCCTGCTGTTATGGATGCTTTCCTTGACTACTGGAAGCCTAATGCAATCATATTAATGGAGAGTGAGCTATGGCCAAATCTTGTCATGAGTTCTTCTCAGAGGGGTGTAAGTTATCTAGTGTATGCATATTTGTTTAAGTAAGATGTGAAATGATTGCAGCTTCTTGATTGCCTTTCAAATTAATGTTTCAAGGTAGAGGATTTCTTTTAAGTGAGCTACATTTTCTTGGCTAATGGTATTATATAACATGCTCACGGGCTAATGGTTACTCATTTTGACATAGACAACTTTGACTATATTTTACTTTCTAGCCTGTTGCTAACTGCATATGGTCTTTCTGTACTTCTATATTGGTTTGCACTGCCACAAAACCACTAAATTCATACCCATTTTTGGTCTGCAGATTTCATTAACATTGTTAAATGCTCGAGTGTCAACAAAGTCCTTTATGTTGTGGTCAGAACCAATACTTCTTCCTCTGATTTCATTGATGTTGTCCAAGTTCTCATTGATTGTGCCCCTGGTATATATTCCTTTACATGGTATATTAATTTGTTTTTGTATCCTGTGATTGGTTGTTGCTAATTCTTTTTGTATGTCACAGAGTAATTTGCAGGCTATCCGCTTCCAACTTCTGCAGGCTCCTCCTTTTGTCATCAATTTTTCTGGTGATCTGAAATATGGTACGCTGATAAAAGTTGCACAAAGTAACTTATGGAAGATTTTTGTATGTCAAACAAAAAAAGAAGAGCTTATTCATTAAGCTAATTCCACCATCTAAATCCTTTTTAAGTGTTTCTTGATTGTTCATTGCGTTTCTTTTAGTAATTGCTGACTATGTTAATTGTAGCCTGACTTTGTCTGAACTTACCAGTGTTTTCTCACAGCTGTAGGTTATGACTCCTCAAAGGGAGGCATACAGAGCATAGAAGAACTGAAAGTGGAGCTTGCCTGTAGGCCGGTTTGGATGGCTTCTTCAATACATAGGGGTGAAGAAGAAGGTTATTTCCTAATACTATTATGTTCTACTGCATTAAATTAATGGTTCTTTTGTTTTGCATGAGAATTATCTGAATAGCCATTTGCTTACAATTTCACTTTCCTATTTCGATTTTGTTGCCTTTGAATTTCTTTCATTTTAGTTTGTAAAAGAGATGGTCCTTCTGTTTTACTTCTGATTTTGTTTGAATAATTGCTAACTTCCATTTTTCAGTTGTGCTACGGGTGCATAAAGTGGTCATGCAGAAGTACCCTGATTTGATCACTATTGTTGTACCTCGTTACCCGAAACATGGACTAGAGATTGCTCAGGTATGAATGTTGCTCACAGTACCAAGTAGTTCATATCAACCAAAATAGCTACGTTTTCTCTGTTTCTCCGAGCAAGTGTGTATGCATGGGTGACAGGGGCATGGTAGTACTTCTTGAATTTGAGCATTAATTGACTGTATGCTTGTATATCAATCATGCTAACCCTCTCTTTTGCATCATCTTTTTTTTCTTTTTCAGTTCATACTAATAGTTAAAGGAAACTTGTCTATCCAAGTGAAGATTATCTTTCTATCAATATTGTTTTAGCGCAAAGTAGGCTAATCCATGGTTTTTAAGCTTTCATGCATTGAGCACTGCTTGATGGCTGAGTGTGTCACACTAGTCTTTCTAGATTGGTAGTAAGATATATGCAGTTCAATAAATGTCAGGTAGATTGTGTGGCTTTCTAGATGATAACAAAATTATAAATGCAGTAAATATGTGACTAACATACACTGCAAAATGGTAAAAGCTTTTTTCCAGAAAAGATTGTTGTTGGCAGCCTCAGACAATTTCGTGACAAATTTGCTAGAAACGACAATATCTATGTCTTGAAGATTTTGATGATACTGGGTGCATTTTGTCGTAATTAATTACAAAAGTTTATCTTAACATCTTATGGTCTGAAATGCTTGGTTACTTCCTAATTCATTTTCAGTCAACTTGCTAAAAAGTAGGTTTGAACTTGTGTTGTGCTGTTATTATTAAACACAGTTTGAGGAGTGCAGGAATTGCAGAAAGGAGGGCAACATGTCGCTTTGAGGTCTCAACACCAAAGAATTAAACCAGGAATAAATGTGTATGTAGTTGACACATTAGGTACGTCATTTAAATTCACCTTTCCTCTTTATACATTTTCCAGAAAATCATATTTAGATTTGGCTTGTATCTTGAGGAGTTATGTCATAATAGGTTTTAAACAAGTGATCTGCCATGGTATCTACTTTCTGTTTACTTGACATTTCATGGTAATGAAAAGAGGTCATAGCTTTAGTTGTGTGATTATGGTTTTGTTCATTTAGTGAATGTTGAGTAAATTCAAAGTTCCCCCACTGATGCATAGTTTGTACACTTACCTCCAAATATCTTGTTATTTCGTATCTGATCACCAGTGTTTTTAAAATCATACAGAGCATAGTAATGTGAAAACAAATTTTTAATCAAGAATGAATTGGTTAGACCACTCTCTTACCCATTTGAATGTGAATGAACTGAATTATACATATGACAGGCAAGTTGGTTCAGGATGACACGAGGAATAAAAGCAACATTTATTAGTCTTGTTGGTAGTTAAGACCTAACTTCAAGCCAAATTGAATGATAAGGTGTCTGAATTTGAGCTATATGTTTTCACTTGTTTATCACTTTATGCATGCTGTCCCTTGATAAATTTGCTTTCATGGATCCCTGAATGTTAGTGTGCCTACTCAAAAACTATCTTGTAGGTGAGTTGAAACACATGTACAGATTAACACCAATAGCTGTAATTGGGGGTTCATTCTTCCCCCATTTAGCAGGCCATAACATATCAGAAGCTGCAGCTGCTGGATGTGCTGTTCTTACAGGTGAATGCTTCCATCCTAGGCCCTAAATGCTTCATATGAATTTAGTATGTTATATAGTTATATTCTTTCATGATTTACTGCATTCAGGTTGTCACATTGGGCATTTCTCACACATGGTACAGGAAATGCAACTATTAAAACCTTTATCAGTTATTCAGGTTTGAAAATTTTTTTTACCTTTGCTTGTTGAAAATTTCCTGATTGAAGCATAGCCTTTTGAGTCAAATTCATCTAGTAAATTGGTTCAAAGTGCCATATAGGTAAAATAATTTACTTCAAGAATTGAGAAAGTTTGCAACCTTTTTTCAGGTCAAACTTCATTTAGTTGAATGCAGAAAACAGCACGCTTAATAGTCAACTTTGTCATAATCCGCTACAAGAGAGCACATGCTCAAATTTGTAATTAATTCATGGGATTGGAGATCTGCTATTTGTTGAAACTATACACGTTCAAGGTTGCATTTTCTATTAAAGTGGCTGAACATTAAGCTATGGCTAAATACACATGCCAGAGCATGTGGTTTAAGATTCAAACTCGCTGTATTGTCAGATCACAATGATCAACTTTTAATTAACTTTGTTTTTCTCTCTAGGAAAAGGTTATCTTGACCACAAATTTGTGTTTTGCACTTTTTGTTTTGGTAATTTGAACTCCTGATTATCAATCATGCAGGTCTCTGGGGAATATGACCTTATAGATGCCTTGATGGAACTCCTTAGTGATGCAAAAGTTCTTGAAGAACGTCGGATGGCTGCAAAACAAGCATTTGATGCCCTGTCAAGGGGTATCACCACCAATGTTTGGAACCTATTAAATTTCCATGTTTATAGGACATACTTGGTGAGAAAGTAAATGAATGCCGTTGGACATTGAACATGATCATGGAAATGCAAGTATTCAGCTTCATCCAACTGAGTTACCCTCAGAAAAGGTAATTTGCGGCACATTGAGGCTTTCAATTGCATAAAAAGCAAGACCATGACATGTCTACGGCTGCGCAAACTATTATATGTAAGTCATACTGGCAGCCTTTTGGTACCCTTTTCTAAACAAGCATGTGTCTGATTTTGTCTCTCGTTTGATACTTGGTTGATTTCACCAAACAACTAGGAGACCCTTTCAGGTAACAAGATGACATAAACACGTCTTCTCTGTTACCAGAACAATATTTGGCCAGGATCTATTTAAGATGGGAGAATATGCATTATGAAATTATAACTTCTACTTGAAGAACTACTGCCTTTTTGTCTTTTAAATTTTGTTTCTTTTTCACATGAAAGTTTCCACATTACTGCAACTTTATGCTGCTCCTTGTTTTTGTATACCTTTATCTTGTTTTATTTTCTCATCCCCTCTGTTACTGCAAACCTTCTACGTTATGATTTTTTATTGCATATATAAGATCATATTCATGGAATGTGGTTCATATATCCATTAGCATTTTCTGCACAAATTTGCCAGAACAAGTGAATGAAAAACATATTTTGGCCTATGATTGGAGAGATCATACAATGCAGAGATGAGACTTGACCAGATATATCTTTTGATACATTGACGGTCTCATTTTCTGCATGCCAGCGGACATGGTAGTGGAGTAAAAAACTTTTCCTATCCGATGTGGTTGATGAATGTGATTGTTTGTGATCGATGATGCAAAGAGTAACTTTCAATAGTTAAATGATAAAAATTGATGTCGATGATCATGAGAAAGAGCTACAGACCTCAAGTCTATGTTTTCTTACCAGATGATAGCTACGTACTTACACTGACAATTGTGCAGTAAATGGCACATATTGTTTGTTCTCAGTTGCTTAGCAGGTTTCTGGCTTCTATTTTATTGGTCTTATGTGTGTACTACACTTTTAATCATTTCTTCTCCTTGACTTCGTTCTTCTAAATATTTTAACAATTACATTGTCTACTCTTCTAGTGTAGAAGGAGAACAGGTTCCCTTCCCTTTCTCTCTATTTTGAAGATGGCCCTTGAGAGACAGAGATAACGACGGCAGACACCTGCTCCACTCCAGCTGTTGCAAGGTTGAATTCTTGGTGTGTAACGTTAAAAAATTTAATTTTTGGGTTGAGTGGAATAAATGGATGGAGCTCTACAGTTCCAATTATAGGGAAACAAACAAGCCACAAGCTTCCATTCTAACATTTAGATCCACTAGCAAGGCCTTGAAGAAGTGGTGTTGAGTCCTTCCACAACCTTGATCCCAGCTTTTCTTCTGCTACTTGACATTGGAAGAAATTCACTCTTTTACCTCCTTCAAGAAAATGGATTATGTCTTGGAAATGGAACTCATCACATGGTAAGGACAACGGACCTTTTTTGTTTTAGTCATACTCTTCATATGCTTGGTTCAGCAACCGCTTAAAAATTGGGTGGTTCAGGTAATCTGCTTTTACGATAAACCTCTTTCCAGCTTCTCCCACAGTGACGGCTAGATGACCACGAGGGACATCCAGAGGCAGTTGCTTATCATTAGCTTTGGCTAGTCTCCGCCAGAGTTTAGCAATTGTTTTCAACTTCACAATTATGCAGATGCTACACCTGGAATGCTCCATTGGAGAAGCGATTAAATGGCTTCAGTAATTTGAAGGAGTTTTCGGAGTTAAGATGCTTGAGAGTGGATGTAGATCTGCTTTATTCACATGTTGGTCATCCTCTACACACTGTTAATTTCATCTCCTTCATATAATGACCAAGGATTCGTTCAGTATTTCCAAGAGCGTGAAACCTTTCATGTGCGATGTCGAAATGTATTACTATTTTCTGTCGACAGTTCAGTTGCTTCATTGGGATATGTTGGAGCTTGACGTTTGAGTTGCATTCCCAAGTCAGGCACTTGTTTAGACATGAACATGGAATTGGTGGTGAATTAAAAGGCATAAATTAAACAATTCTTATGGAACCTGTTGAATTAAATGAATTGGCTGAACTATGTTATGTTTAAATGTTGGCAACTGGAGCTTGGAGGTGCAGTCTAGTTAGCTTGCGTTCGGAGTACGTTGACCTTATCGTTTATCTACGATGAATATCGTTCACTCGCACATGTTTTACTATCTTACATAGCAGTAGGGAAGAGTGTCACTTCTAAATTTCAGTTATCTGAACAGTACTGATGTGTATTTGCATTTGCAGTTTGCTTTTATTCTGATCAATTTGCGATTCTCAGCTGTGAAACGTGCAGTTATCTGCTTCGTCATCAAACTTGCAAGTCTAAAATAGGGACTTCAATTCAACCGAAAGTGTGCGATATGAGAACAAAATATCATGGCCTCACGCTCTAAAACGTGGCATGTCTCGACATTCTTAGCTGTATAAAAAGGTAACATTTAATTTCTAAATGGACTTGAAAGCGGATATGCATACATTTATTGTATGAAAGAAGATTTCTTGTCTGAAAAAAGCACTCAAATGATTACTTTTTTATGCATAACTGCGTCTTGCTTAAACATTTTGCCCTATTGGGATTGTATTTTCCTGAAAAAATTTCACAGACCTTGTCTCTAAAATGAAAACAAGAATTTGAAAATCCCCGAGAAAAGTTCATACACCATCATTCCTTTTGTTAATTTTAACATTTCGTTATCCCTCACTTTTGAAAGACAATGAAGCATTATTAGCTATTACTGACTGCAATCATATGCTGAAAGAGGACAGAGAGAATTACTAAATTGGCAAAATCATGATGATTATTCTGGCAAAGAAACTATCATTTCCAACTTTTTTCCTCAATCCTAGTTGCAGGTGAGCTTTTATGTTTTTTTTTTTTTAAGAATCCTTTCTCATTAACAATTTATTGGAACAAAAATTTCATATTTGTGATATATGATTAATTGATATACTGTTTAGAAGAGAAATAGTCAAATTATGTTTGGATTAGTGATTCATAATTTCTAAAAAATCGTGATTTTCATTTTGATAATGAAACAATTCAAAATTTCATTCACTCAAATCAGAACAAATGATATTCAACAGCCACGAAGGAAAACCTCATTCTGCTTTTTGTAAAATTTTACACTGCACAACTAAATCATGGACTGCAAACGACAGGAACAGGAAATGTCATAACATACTACAGCTCAAATGGCTTATACTATAACTGAAAAATCATACGTAATTGCACCATATTTTGAAATATACTTCTTTTCTCAAACATTTTTAATTTAGCGGCCTTTCCTTCTAGTTTCAACATATTTTTTGAAGGGTAAAGAATTGTGTTAATTCCTTTCAAAATGAAAATAAAAGCAAACTAATAAAGGGAGTTCCACTAGTAAACCAGTACTAGAATAAAGAGACAGTGAAATCCCGAGTCCCATAGGATTACTGTAGAACCTGTTCATGCATGGATATGAACATGAAGTTATGATCTAATCTAGAAAACCGCAAGTTGAAAATTAACGTCAGATTGCTAGCGTATGTTTCTGTTATGAATTAGACTATATTCTATTGTGAATCTCTAAATACTCTACAGCGCAGGTGAAAGAGCTAGCACGAAAGTTGTGATTTCTCTCTTTCTAAATTGCATAAATCACACAACTAGATGTCATCTTAAACACTGCTTGATCCTCTTCTTTCCGACTATTGAGTTTTATAAGTCCACTTAATCATATTGGCTAATGTTTTTTTATCACAATTTGTGATGTGTAACCTTCCTTTAATAATGATGTGATAAATTCATAATAATGTATACTGCTTCATAGTATATTTATTATTTAGTGACCCTAATTGGAAAGTGAAGAGGTTTGATAACCTTTTAGGAATGACATTCGGTATGTAGTAGATGACAAATGGAAAACAAGCAAACTTTATAGTAATTGGGCATTTGCACTTGTTTTTAGTTCAGACTTATTGACATTCCTGAGCCATAGAATAATTTCAATTACTTAAGAAATATACAAAAATAACAAATAGATTTTTCATGGTCCATTCCTTTTACTCATACATTTTGTTATTTTCCAATTGTTTATCATTTTATTTTATTTATCAGTTTTGCATGTTACATAATTAAAAAGCAAAGCACATTCTGATTTAGCCATAAAAGCTATAACCAGTTCATTCAGTATTAGCTATAACATCAAGCTCACAAATGCCTCTCTCAATGTGTTAATGGAATGATCAAGAAATGAGGTAATTAAGTAACATAAAAGTTGAAAAAGATAATGAACAATGGAGTCTGTGGAAAAAGAGAGGTGATACTCATTGACAAGTTCTCCCAAAATCAGTGAACCCCATGTCTTACCTTTGACATTATCAAAAGAGTATAAAAATAATATATTCAAAAGTGTGTAACCTTTTAAGATTTTTTAATTTAGTGTCAAACTTTCTAAAATTTTCAATTTAGTGACTAATCTTTGGTATTTAGTAGACACGCTACATCAACAAAATAACCTTATAACTTGATTTGTACAAGTTTTAAAAGGTTAGTCATCAAATTGAAAATTATAAAAAGTTTGGCACCAAATTGAAAAAATCTCAAAAGGTTAGATACTTTTGAATATATTAACCCAAAAGTATAAGGTTCATATTTTATTCTCTTTCTAATATCTTAACTAGTTCTCTAACACATTGTCTATTTTATCTCTGTAACATGTATTTCTCTTTGTCACATTCTTATCATCCTATCTCCCATACATGTAATATAAGGTCTCAACATGTATGAAAATAATTATGCAACTTTTCCTATTGCACACCCTAAGATAGAGAAACAATAGGAGACATAGGATAAAAAAAGCGGATCCATTCAAATTTTCTCTCAACTTCATCCTATCAAAAACTAACTTAGATATCATTTTGTTAATTACATAGGAAGCTTCGACATTGTTTGCAACAATTCGTTGAGTAATTGCACGTCTGCATTTGACACGTGATCAAAGGCACAAGGCATATTTCTACATATTATCAGTTCTGTTGTTTTAGGGAATTTGATCAAGAAGTCAAATTTAAAATGAGGATTCTTCGAGATTCCGTGATAAAAAGATCAACAACAATGAGAGATTCACAATAAGAAAGTGACATGACTAATCCAACGAATCAATATGTGTCATGTTTTTCAATTTGGAGCAAGTTAAGGGGCTTATGGACTTATGGACATACATGTATGTCAATTAATGTTCTTCTTGAAAACTTAAAGTTGGCATGGCCAATTGCACGAGTAGATGGAATTCATATTGTAAGAAGCTAAAAAAATATTGTAAAACATGATCATAGACATGAATGTGGTTGTTCTCACGTAATTCATAGAAAGTAAAGTTGAGAAATAATACAAAACTCAACTAGTGACATGAGCATGTCAATGTCCATATGTAGGAAAGATACAATGAAATATATGGTTGAATATATGAGTGTGTTTATGCTCACGTAATTTTTCAAATGAGAAGTAGTGAGAAACTCGATCTTGTCTCGGCCTATGCATGTTGCTAAAATTTCATATAAATACAGGTGAAAAGCCTTCTTTGAAAAGACATTTGCATTCTTTTTAGTTTTATATTATAGTTAGTCGTCGAGAGGACAACAAGACCTTAGAGAGGCTTCATGAAGTCGTTCTAAAGAAAGAAGTAGCTCAAATTTATCCAATTTGAGCAAATCACATTAACGAATCGAGATCATCTAGACACTTCATCTATTTTTGATTATATTTTTTGAGTTTAACAACTTAATATACATCTATATAGGAGGGAATCCTAGTTGTTGTCTTTGTATGCATTGATTCAGTTTTATTTATGAAGTTATTTTTTATTTTTAAAAAAGATCATGGGGTGTAATGCTAATTTAGTTAAAGTTAGTGGTTAGATTAGATCTTAAACTTGCTTGTGAGTGGAAAGA
>JAOQMM010000004.1:16975268-16987578 GCA_027563515.1 Erythroxylum platyclados
ATCACAATTACATTTAATTCTTGCTAAAATGGTGTAGGTGCTAAATATTTAATACTATTAGTGTCAATTTAAGAGTGACAAAGCTATTATTGACACTAATAACATATTATTAGTGACAACGCAATTGTGAAAGATTTGGTAGTGTCACAACTACTATACCATTAGTGACTACATAATAATTTATCACAAAAAATAAAAGTAATAGTGACTTAAAATTTTTGGTCACAATAACTATCATATTTGTGACGAAATATTTAAATGTCACAAAAAAATTGTCACTAAATGTCTTAATTCTTGTAGTGGTATAACTATTAACTTCTATAATCTCATTCATAATGCTTACATATACCAAACACGCATAATTGATAATTTCATTCCTATTCTGATTCTCACTTTTCATTCCTATTATCATTTTTTATTTCAATTGCTTCATTACTGATATATTTAAATATACTTAAATAAATGGTAAAAGTGAAATCTATTATGGAGTTGGATGAGTTAGGAAATAAAAAGATTCTTAAAAATTTTCGTATCCTAAAAGTGATTGATAAACTCAAATCAATTCATATTTGCCTTAATAAGATTTCAGCTAGAAGCATACAAGATAATTTGCTCATATGATTTTTTTTAATATTGCAATATACCACTTTAGCTACTTTAGTGGCTTGGCCGATTACTCGGGATTCCATTCTTTATTTCAGTCCTCCATGATCACGTCCTTGGCTAACTCGAAGAGCCAATATTATTCATTAATCTCTAGACTTTGATAGGATCCATTAATTTACTTACCTATATATACACGATATTTCCAAATAAGTATATTCATTTTTATCAACATAAAATTTATGCTTGTTATGGATACATGATATACCCTATAAAAGTTCCGATTTTGATCACCATACCTTTGTATGTCTGGTTATTATTGGATTTGGTCCGGTTAGTTGATAAGTAATCATGAGTTTTCAATTCCTCCAACGTAAGAAACACCTAAGAAAAAAAAAGAATAACGATATGATGAAGATATGTTGTGAACATGTGATTTATTATAAGCTCCATGACATTATAGATTAATTGGGTTCCCCTCTCTGGATGACAGTAAAAGGAAGCTTATCCAGCTGGTCGAGTTAATTTGGTTTTAATTTCAGAAATTATGATTAGAATCTCATGTATCTGGAAGATAATATGTCGCTGGTATTATCAGTTTAAGCATAACTTCCCTATCTTATAGATATGATATGCAGTACATACAATCCGAATTTCGAAACGCAAGAGTAGTTTAAATTTTAAATGAAAATTTTCGAGATAATGTTATAGATATCTTGTTGAAACTCCATTATAAATAAAGAGAAGCAACCCTCTTTGATATCTATCTCCTTTACAATTTTCATTTTCAATATGGAAAGTCTATCAAGAGTTTGCTTATTTAGTTTTGCTGTTTTGTTCTTGAGCTCTCTTTGCTCTGGGATTGAAGTTACTGTTGATAACAGAGCTGTGAACATCGATGGAGAAAGAAGGATTATTATCTCTGGTGCTATACACTATCCTCGTAGCACTCCTGAAGTAAGTGTTTCTTGCTATTATTGCCTATTTCAATACACAAATTATATTTAATATATTACTTCAACCCCATGCAGATGTGGCACTCCCTTATCAAGAAGTCCAAGGACGGTGGTCTAAATGCCATTGAGACGTACGTATTTTGGAATGCACATGAGCGTGAACGCCGTCAGGTATTATAACATCATCATTTTGCATGCCCATGAATGTTCGTTATCTATGATTATCTTTGTTTTGTTTATTCAGTATGATTTCTCCGGAAACTTGGACCTCGTCAGATTCATCAAAACTATTAAAGCAGAAGGTCTCTACGCTATTCTTCGGATTGGTCCATATGTCTGCGCGGAATGGACTTACGGGTAATTGCAAACTTACTGAAATTATTCAAAAAAATTTTTGTTTTGGTTTGTTTGAACTTTCTAATACTATTATTAGTGAGTATGATCTTTTATTAACATGAGGTTTCATGTATGGAAGAGGCTTGCCGGTGTGGCTGCATAACGAACCAAATATTCACTTGAGAACTAACGATCCTGTTTACAAGGTAAGACATACCTTAAGAGAAGAAAACCTTGTAAAATTGCCCTTTTGTGACTAAAAAATGATATGTTTAAATCACGAAAATAGTCTTTTTATAAAATATAAAAGAAAAACTGTGTATAATTAATCTATCTTTTAAATCTCATAAAGCATGAACTTTTGTGCATTGGAGTTATCGTAGTTTTTGTTATTATTGTATATCATTTTCTGATCTCATTGTTCTTTCTTCCCTTTTACATGTCACATTATATAGCGAGAGATGGAAACTTTTACAACATTGATCGTGAAAATGATGAAGAATGAGAAACTCTTTGCCTCCCAAGGCGGTCCTATTATCCTTGCTCAGGTTTATACTCAATTACTTTGATTTCCCTTTCATTTTAGTCAATTAATTCTCTAATTACTCATAGCTAAAGATTTATTCTTGTAGATTGAAAATGAATATGGAAATGTAGAGTGGGCTTACGGTTCAGATGGATACGACTATATCAAGTGGTGTGCTAATCTGGCTCAAGGCTACAAAGTTGGTATTCCTTGGATAATGTGTCAACAAGATAATGCCCCTGCACCTATGGTAATGCAAATCAACCATGCTCATCAGTATACTCCACATAAACGTATAGTCACCGAGATGTGTATTATTATAAATGTTTTGCTTTGATTATACAGATTAGCACCTGCAATGGTTATTATTGTGATCAGTGGAAGAATCCCAAACAAAATACACCGAAGATATGGACAGAGAATTGGAGTGGCTGGTTTGTCACTGTTTTTATTTTAGTTACGGTATTCAATTGAGCTATTAATCAATATACTGAAAAAAGAAGAAATTATGTATTAGGTTTAAGAATTGGGGTGGTCAAAATCCACATAGGACTGCAGAGGACCTTGCTTTTGCTGTTGCAAGGTTCTTCCAACTCCAAGGCACTGTTCATAATTATTACATGGTTAGTTCGAGATTTTGTATGTTTGAAACCTTTTTTTCTCTGAATATTAACATTGAATATTACATTTACTCTTTTTTTTCTGGTTGGTTTTTAGTACCATGGTGGTACTAACTTTGGCAACACAGCAGGAGGTCCATACATCACGACATCTTATGATTATGACGCTCCCCTTGATGAGTATGGTACGTATATCCTATACTAACTGGTTCTAATTTATTGTAAAGTTGAATTATAGTGTTAACATTCTCTTAATTTTTTTAAATATAGGAAATCTAAATCAACCTAAGTGGGGACATCTCAAGGAACTTCATTTCTTGTTAAGATCTATGGAGAAAGCCCTAACATATGGTGCAATAAGCAATATAGATTTTCCTGGGAATAGACAGGTTAAACAGTTGTTATTTTTTCTTATACTAAACTATTTAGTACCTAAATGTTTTTACGACTTCAAGCACCAGTAACATTGTATTGATATGCCCAAATACAGATTACAATCTATGCATATAAGGGGAAAAGGAGTTGCTTTTTCGCAAATTCACACAATACCGATGATTATACCTTTGATTTTGAAAATAAAAAATACCGTGTTCCTGCATGGTCTGTTAGCATTCTCCCTGATTGCTACAAAGAGGTTTACAATACAGCAAAGGTAAACAAGTTGTCTAAATCACCCCATTTTAAACGCTTTTACAGTCTCAGGAACACATTGCACCTGATATTTGTAGGTTAACGCTCAAACAGCAACAATGATCAAAGTAGCAAATACCGATGATGATGACGAACCATACACTTTTCATTGGACTTGGAGACCCGAAAATGTTCTTCAACTAAACAAGAAAGATGCTCTTGGCAATAATTTGTTGCGTTCAAATGAGCTTTTGGACCAAAAGTTTGTCACCAATGGCACTAATGATTATTTGTGGCTTATGACCAGGTAATACATATAGAAAATCTATGCATTCATTAGTCTGAGTTCTCCTCTCTAACACGTGATGGACAGTGTTGTATATGACGAAAAAAATCCTTTGTGGAAAGCGCCAGGCAAGACTCTTTACCTTAGTGTGCACACCATGGGACATGTCGTTCATGCATTCGTTAATGGCAAACATGTTGGTAAGTTAATTGTCTACTTTTTCTTAATGAAACTTTTATGCTTACAAGAGACATTACTGTTCTTTTCTGTCCAGTTTTAGTTCTTAAACAAATGTTGTTTCTGTTTCTAACCCTTGAAGTTTATTCAATTTATTAGGATCTCGTGCTGCTGAATATAGTCATTACGAGTTCAGTTTTGAGAAGAAGATTAAGTTGGTACACGGCACCAACTACATCAGTTTGATTAGTGCTACCGTAGGACTTGCTGTAAGTTTTAATTACATATCTAAGTTCCTTTCTATAGTTATATTGTTGTCTCTGTTATCAGTATTCTTAACTATTTTGTTCTGGTTTCATGGCTAGAATTACGGTGACCACTATGATAACGCAAAATACGGAATCACAGGTCCAGTAAAATTGATTCTAAAGGACAGATTTGACACTGTGGAAGTGGTCCATGATCTTTCTAAGAATCACTGGGTATACAAGACTGGATTGCATGGTGAAGATTTAGGACTAAATGAAGGTAAAACTAGAGCATGGAGTGCGATGGACCGTCCCGCAAATAAACCATTCGTTTGGTATAAGGTAATTATGAATGCTAATTAATATTACTTACTCTTATTTATGCTTACTGGCAATGACTAACATTAATGTCATATTACGTTTATGTATAGACCACTTTCTCAGCTCCTATAGGAGATGATCCTGTCGTTATAGACATGATTGGTTTGGGCAAAGGAGTAGCTTGGGTGAATGGTAACAATATTGGAAGATATTGGCCAAGCTACCTTGCTACTGAAGATGGTTGTGACTTTCAGTGCGACTATCGTGGAACTTATGGAGCTGGAAAATGCAGAACAAACTGTGGCAAGCCTAGTCAAAGATGGTAAGAAAATATATTTACTTCAACATCCCTGCTTTCCTTTTGAAATTGATAAACCATTCTTACCTTAATGATAAATCTTTAGGTATCATGTCCCGCGATCCTTCCTTAAGGCCGATGGAAATGAGCTTGTTTTGTTTGAAGAAATGGGAGGTACCCCAGATCTTGTTCAAGTAGAAACTGTTACCATTGGTAAACTGTGTGCCCACGCATATGAAGGCCACACCTTGGAACTGTCATGCCAAGGAGATAACTTTATTACAGATATTAAATTTGCAAGCTTTGGCACTCCCACAGGAGTCTGTGGAGATTTCCATGTAAACCATAAGTGTCACGCCCAAAACTCTTTACATGTTGTTCGAAAGGTGCTACTTCTTTTTTTCTTACCTAGATATGAATTATTTAAAGGATAAAGCTGTTCATGACACGTTGTAATTGGGTAAATTGGTGTGATTTGCAGGCTTGTATTGGCAAACAGAGGTGTTCTCTCAAAGTCGATGAAAAAACTTTTGGATCCCTACGTTGCAAAGCTGATGAATACAGGCTCGCTGTTCAAGCAACTAGTTAGTTTTTCATAGATTTATATATAGGATCCATCCTTTTAGTGGTAGTTAGTCGAGTTCATTATCTACGGCCATCTCTTTCATAGTCTGGGCCATCTCTTTCCTTCTTATGTTTAAAACAAAGACATCTCGTCTTTGCATTACTCAATAAATTACCTCTCTTTAGATCTTCAAATTCGAACTTCCTTTAAATTTAATTCAGTTCTATGACTTGCCAAACGACTAATATTACTACTACATCTTGCTTTCTTTAAACATAAAGATGCACTAGTTAAAAGAACTTGGTAAAGTATCCATGTTGCAGCATCCAGATATTTGACAAGTCCCCAGATATTCTTCTTCTTCAACAACCTCTCCTGGTTCCTTTGCTATGTTTTTGCCAAGGAGTCCTAATTCAGCCCTGTTATAATACTAAAAATCACAACAATAAAGGATTGATTTTGGGGATTTAGGAATAAAGAATTAGCAAAGTATTGATGGGTCTTCCAGTATACAGCTATACATACACGGATAAACAGAAGTATAATTTTGAGAAACATACAAAATGTTTCCAACTTTGCGGATGTTAAATTTATTTTAAAAACTTTTGTTAAAAAATAATCAATTAATTAATTAATTTTTTAATTAATTATAATACAAAATAAATCATTTAATTTTTATTAACAATCTCTTTTAATCATATTTTAAGTTCTTTAATTTATATAATTTTTAGTTAGTTTTATGATAGTATAACCTTTTAAACCTTAAGAGCTCATTTTGTAAATTCAAAGCTAAATTTACTTTTTTTAATACATACAGGTAAAGAATGGTTTTAATAATTTTATGATAAATTATATTTATTTTTAATAATATAATATATTTACTATAATTACATATGGAAAATATTTTTATATCACACTTTAATTTTTATAACATATATTCAATTTTGATAAAATTAAAAAATTTTATATTGTTCTATAATAATTATTTTTTATTGTTTTAAATATAGATACATTATGATCAAAGAAGAGATTAATTCTTTTTAAAATTTTATAAATAAAATTATACATGTTCAATGTTGTCTATATAAGTATCGTGTAGAAATATAATATAAAATAAAATAGAAATATATTATAATTTTTCTATATGCGACGGAAACAAATATTATTATCTCACACAGATATATGTAAACATATAGTCAATAAGATATTGAAACTTGTAAAGATAGTTATAAAGTATATATTGAAAAATTTTATATTTTTATATAAAAGTTTAATATTTTTTAAATTTAAAATTTTCTGCACTTTTAATATGTGAAGTGTTTATAATAATTTTATATAAGTTTTAAATTTTGGTTCACTTTTAAAACGTGAAATGATTATAATGACTTTCTTATAAGTTTAACTTTGATTCGTTTTCATAAGTAAATGGTTATAATGATCTTTTTATAAGTATGTTTTATTTACTAATACTTGTATAATGTATATTCAATTGTATTCAAAATCTCGTTAAGATCAATTTAAATTTTTATCATTAAACATTATCTTATTAGGATAATAACAAAATTTTGAACTTATTATTCATCAAATATAAATATTTAATGGTGGACAAATGATTAATTACAAATATCAAATAAAGAATTATGTCTCCTTGGTTAAATATAGCAATACATTTTTAATATAATTTTTTAAGTATAAAATATCAATTAAAATTATATAAATTGATTAACTAATTTATATAAATTATTTATTAGAAAATTTAGATAGATGTTGATTAATCAGTGAAAATTTGGAAATAAATTAAGATTTATTAACTATTGACCATCTTTGATTTCAATTTTTAAAATAAATCTTTCTTATTATTTTCATTTTTAAAAAAATATGAAAAATAAATTCATTATCAAATTTTTTCAAACTTGCATTGATAGTGAATTAAATTATTATTAACACTTATACAGATTTTCATATTAATTTTTTAAAACACTAATTTAACGTAATCAAAATTTCTAATTAACCGTATTATGCAGATTGTAAATTATTGAGATATATTTAATATTTTACTTACAATTTAAGATATTTTATATGATTGACCTAATATTTTCTACCTAATTGATTAAAAATAGCAATCGAATTGTTTTAAAAACTAAAGAAATCGTATAGTATTAAAGTAAGCAAAAGGGAAAATTTGACTCTAAGGTTTATTTCAGTTGATAAATTAAACTTTAACGGTTCAAAGTGTTCAAATCTAACCTCATCGTTTACAAATCATTCCAAAAGGACCCTATAAGGATAGAAAATCCAACTGTTAACTCTTTGTCAATTAAATATTTAGTTTTTAAATATTAAAGTGGATCCCACATGTCATGTAAGTTCCTGACCTAACAATTTTTTTAATTTTTAAATATTAAAGTGGGTCTCATATACTACATGACCTCTGGCACCTAATTTTTGGTTAATTTAAAGATAACTTATTAGATTGAGAGTTGTTAATCTATATTAGTTTAACAATAATATATTTTAAATTTAATCAATTAATTTAATATTATTAACCATAATTAAGTTAAATAATAATAATTCCCTAAATC
Organism: Erythroxylum platyclados; assembly: GCA_027563515.1. Classification (NCBI taxonomy): domain Eukaryota; kingdom Viridiplantae; phylum Streptophyta; class Magnoliopsida; order Malpighiales; family Erythroxylaceae; genus Erythroxylum; species Erythroxylum platyclados. The sequence goes on from JAOQMM010000004.1 coordinate 16,983,417, forward strand.
CCTAAGTTGCAAAATTGAGTAGATACTCTCTAGTACGTCTGTCTCTTTTCCACATGCTGCTGATAAATTTCTAGGAAAGACAATAAGAACAAAACACTGTGGTAGGTCCCTTCCTTTCTCTAGTTTGTAGTTTATAGTTATCATATACTATGGTCCCCTAATTGTTATACACAATGTTGGATTCCTCACAGTCCCGTATTCATTCTGCTTTCTCCTCCAAATCACTGTGAACACAAATGTTGAAATATGACATTTATTCAAAAATTATTAATTAATCATGCAAGCTTTCAAAATAAGACAAATCTAGATCAATTGATATGCATATGTCCAATTGAACATGAAATAACACAATTGTAGATCAATTGGCAAATACTCTTACAAGCTTTGTCTCATTTCCCTTGCTTAGGAAAAATGTTACATGAAGATGAAGTTTATGTACTTTACATTATAGCTTTAATGGTGATTTAAAAATTTTATAGATGTGTAGATCAATTGACAAATAGTCATACATGCTTTTTTGCGCTTGAAAGTATAGATGTTCCATGATTCCTATTTAACAAATTGCCTAGTTGCAATTAATGTGTATATATTTATGTCAATGTGTATCGGAAACAATCTCTATACCGATGTAGGTGTAAGGCTGTGTACTATTGGATCTTCTCAGAAGTCGCATTTCAGTGGAACTCTTGCTAGGTGTTGTTATTGTTATTTTATGTAGATATTTATGTCAAAATTTTTATGAAGCGGCCCTATATGAGGATCATGGCATTTGTTTAAGCACTAGAATCCTAAGACAATTGACACGCATATGTTCACTTGACGTGTATAGATTGAACTTTGTTAAATATTAGATCAAATGGGATGCATAATGCAAATATGTATTTCCATTTGATTTAACCCAATTAGGCTTCTTAAATAACCCAATTTTGCATGTTGTTGGTGTTATGAATGACCTTTCTAGATTTTATTTCTCTAGTTGTTTAAATTACCATGTGTTATTTTGCTTATAATTTTATTTCATTATAACCTGGTAAAATACATGGAAGTGAAATTCTTTACTATCATTAGAATTTTTATGAATTGGTTATTTTTTTCAGTGATGCCAATAGTAAGTTTTGTAAGCTTTTGGTTCTTTTCTTGTTGTGCATTACAAAGTTTTCTGAATTGGTTATTTTTCTAGTGATTCCAGTGATGCTAATATGGTGTTTTATCTCTAGATAGTCTCTTTAGTGATGAAACATTGGATTTTGTTATATATTGTAGTTAGTTATTGTTTGTTCTTAAGCTTTGTATCTTACTCTCCGTGATTGATCCAGGGGAAGATCCCATTTGCTTATGACCAATTTGTGCTCCAATCCTTTTAAAACCTGAATTCAAATATGTTGGTAGGGATATTACTATATTTGAGAATGTTGACATTAACTATGTCAGTAATAAACAAATATATAAGATGGGGAAAGAATTAGGGTACAAAAAAATTGATAAGACATATTATAGAGTACCCAGTTTTAACTTCAAAGAGTCATTGAGATTAATTAAGTCAAACTAGAGTTATATTAGGCTAGTAAACCTTAAGTAAAATTCAAGGGAGTGTTAATATGTATGTAATTCATCATTTAAGTGCACCTTTGCATGCTCCTGACATGTTACATATAATTGGAAGAGAGGACAATGATGATGATGAACAAGGTGTAGATAAGGACGATGGTGTAGATATGGATGAATAAGCTGTAGATATGGAGGAACCAGGTAAGCATAGTGATCAAAATGTAAAGGAATAGGGTAGATATATGGATGAAATTAAATTAACTGATTGTGATAGTTTTATTAGTATTAATGAATATCCTAGTGCAAAGGAGCCATGTGAAGCTTTGAATAGACCTAGTTCTAGTTTTAGGCATAATCCTACAGATGTGGCACATGAGTGGAGATTATGAATGAAGTTCAAAACTGCAAAAGAATTTAAAGATGTTGTTGTCAATTATGCAGTATAAACCAGATATAATGTATGGATAAAAAAGTGTGAGTAATAGGATCAGGGTTGGGTGTATTGATATATGCCCACGGGTTTTGTATGTTGGATATGATAAAAATGAGAGATGTTTCAAATTATAAACTTATAAAGCTTATCACAATTGCTTCACAATAAAAAAACCAAAATTAGTTTGTGCCTAATTCTTGATGAGACACTTCAAGGACAAAATTCTTAAGAATCCAAATATCTCAACTAAGAAAATGATCAAATAGTGTAGAGAAAAACTCAAAATTTTTGTTTAACTCAAGCATGCGTAGAAAAGCAAAGAGGAGATTGAAGCAATAGAGAGCAACGTGTTATATTAATGAATATGCGAAGTTGCGTGGTTATGTACATGAGTTGAAGATAAGCAATCTTATATCAACAATAGAGTTACAATTATCAAGGAATCAGGAGAGTTCATTGCTATAGGTAATGATAAATAAAAATTTCATTAACTTGTTAATAGTTCATTATATTATTTTATACATTATGTTAACATTTTTTATATTTTGTTGCAATTCAAAATATTATTCATTTATTTGATGCCATGAAAATAGGATGGAAGCATTAAAGACAAATTTTTAGGATTGATGGCTAGTTCCTAAAGATAGAGTTACAAAGTTAATTATTGAGTGTAGTGGCTAGGGATGGTGATGAATGAATGTATCCACTAGCCTGGGCAGTAGTGGAGGTAGAAAATACAGATTCATAGACTTAGTTCATGAATTTGTTATCATCTAATTTGGAATTGGATGATGGTTAAGGACTTATAGTCATTTCTAATATGCATAAGGTATATTCATCTTTACATACTTATATTTGATTTGATTACAATATCAAATTTAAGTAATATCTTTATAATTTAATGCTCTTGTGGAGACTTTGCTAAATGCAGCTCAGACATGTATATAATAATTGACATAGGAACTGGAAAGGAAAAGACCTTAAAAAATTGTTCTAAAATTGCGTACGGTCTACTTATGTCAAAGATTTTAATGAGCAATTCAAGAGGCTTGACAAAATAAGGCCTGGACGTGCTTCAACCTTACTTGAATATCCTAAGCAAAGGTGAGCAAGATGTTACCAATCATTTGAATCCAAATGCTTGATAGTTGACAACAATATGAATGCAACTTCTAATGAGTGGATCCTACTGACTAGGGACAGACCAACAATTAGCAAGTTTGAGACAATTAAAATAATGGTGATGAAGAAGCATATAGATAGGAGACATTTTGTTATTGGATGGGAGTCTAATATTACACCAAATATAATGAAAAAGTTGGAGAAGAATAAAAAAGAAGCAATGCATTAGAGAATTATATGGAATAAAGATGGTGCTTATGAAGTTTCAAGGGGTGGCGAGAAGTATATTGTAAGGATTAGTAGACAACAAACATGTAGTTGTCAACATAGGACCTATATGGAATCTCATACAAGCATCTGATTAGTGTAATCCATCACTCTAAGACATTCGTAGATTCATATTATAAGAAAAGTCAGTTCATGAGTTTGTATAAACATGTATTATAACCTGTTAAAGATGAAATACTCTGACATTTAACCGATACAAATGTAATACATCCTCCAGCTAAAAGAGTTATACTTAATAGACGCAAAATTGTAAAAAGGAGGCAGTAAAATGAGCCAAAGAAATTAAAAAATTTAAGTAAATTGTATCAGAAAAGACAAGTGCAAAGATGTTGAAAATGTGGTAATTCCAGTCACAACCCCAGAAAATGAAACAAGGACAATTCAACCCAACATGTTGAGTCTTCTTCACAAGTGTGTACACCTTACTTTATTCATATGAATATAGTTTATAAAACTTGCAATAACTAATGTTCATCATTATCTTTATCAGGTTATCACTATAACACCCCCTATTCGGAACCTAAAATCACCCATACACTTGGCACCCAAATTCCTGTACATGCACTTATGGCATACAATTCTATTCATTTATAGGGATTATCATCACACATTTGTCTATTCAATGTTGTACATATACATAGTACAAAATTTCATATCACTTAACATTATCATATAAAAGTAGCATTACATCATTACATTTATATGATAATCCAAAATAGGTAGTACACACATAACTTAAATTCTTAATTACAAATTGTTTAGAAACTACAA
>JAOQMM010000004.1:16987678-16998895 GCA_027563515.1 Erythroxylum platyclados
CCATAGATGGTTTGTGACCTTTATTGATTGTTGCACAAGATTAACTTGGGTTTATTTGATAAAAGCCAAGAATGAAGGAGTAGCATTACATCATTACATTTATATGATAATCCAAAATAGATAGTACACACATAACTTAAATTCTTAATTACAAATTGTTTAGAAACTACAATTTCCTTCATTACATATACAACCATCTTTAACTAAAAGACACATTCCAAAGATACTTTTACTTCTAGCAGTTGACTTTGGTCCTTGCAGATGTTCCCTGTGCCTTACTCCTATTACTTGGATCTACATGGATTAATGCCCATGTTAAGCTTACAAACTTAATGGGGAAACATTTAGTTTGAATGACCACTGACAACAGTTATCCACCAAGCACACACACATTCATGAATATCATAAACTCATATAAACAATGATGGCATACTTAAGCAAAGTATATAATGCAAATATGCTTCAACATATTATTCATCTACAGAAAATGCCCATTTATAAGCCAAATATTGATATTCAAAGCTCATTAGTATAAATTATTCATATTGTCATGTTGTATCTTTTATTTGTGACCGTTAAATTTCTTTTCTGGTGTTAAGCCTGCATATTCCTGTGGGTGTGGATAACAGGAGCTGTGGAAATATGAAGATATCAAATTGTAGATACCCGAAGGCATCGAACTATAGATATTCGAAGGTATCACACAGTGGAGGCACTATGGTCTCGAAATGAAGATATCAGTGGTGTCAAACTGTAGCAGCTACGCTATAAACCTTATTGTGTCTAGTTTCTATTGCTTTTAATTGCCTTCATATCTTAATTTTGGTTACAAATTCTTGTGTTTTTACCCAAATGTGAGATAAATTGAGTGGAAATTGTGTGAATATTGCATGAATTTTAATTAGATTATTTTGTGAATTTTGCATGAAGGTTGAAAGGAAAGTTCACACAAATTTTGCATGAAAAGTTAGTCACGGTGATGACTTAACTTGTCACCCTCATGACCCATTTTTCCATTAATTCATCAACTTATTACATGTCATGTGGAGGAGGAATGACTTGAAAACCTAGACCTAAAACAGATTACAAATAAAAAGAGTAAGGGAGGTGGCGGCACATTCTATCATACACATCTTTCACACCATACAAACTCATTGGGAGATAGAGAATAGATAGAGAGAAGAAGGGGAGAAGAGATGAGAGAACAAAGAGAGTCGGGTGAAGAAGAAGAACAGCAGAGAGGTGGAAACAGAGGGAACATCTGATCATCTGGGTGAGAGCCAAGTAGAAGCAAAAGGCGAGAGCTAATGCAGGAAGGTTGAGAGGGGCAGGAGATCACCACAACTCCCTTATTTGATACTTGTTTGCTTATTCTGTTCTTTATTTGTTGCATTGTTTCTTTGTTATTTTACTGGACTCATTATCAAGTTAGCTTAACCGATTAATACTTTGTTATCTTTTCATAGTTCATTTGGTTATTTACTTGGTTTATTGCTTAAATACTTCTCTTATACTGATAATGGTGGGATTGAAGTATTTGAATATGATGAATCTTGTTATTTTTGTGATGGGCTGATATCTTTTTCTTGAGGATTAATGTAGCTATTTTAGTCAAACATGCATGATTGAGGGATTGTGTTGTTGTCTTATGTTTGCTATAGTTTCTGAATTGAATAGATATAATAGTATGACCAAACTTTGCATCATTTTGGTATTAAATGAAGGATCGATATAAGAAGTTAAATATGGAACGAGAAACTATAGACACTTAAGTTATGAATTAGAAATATATTAACTTAAGTGGGTAATTATTAATTTCAATAATAATTAATTTGGATGATAAACTTGTCGAATGCGAAAATTAGATTGGATTGTTATTTGAATCGATTTTAGAACCTAATTGGTAATTTTAGTAAGAAGTCTACCCAAGCATTTTCCCTTAGTCATGCATAGGAGATTAAATTAGTTAAATTAATTCTCAAGAGTTTTCCAATTTGATTAATCTATTCATTTTTGCTCCCAGTTAATTCCATTTACTTTTCAATCTAATTTTGTTGTGATTTTCTTTAAAGCCTCAACTCAACAAATTAGGATAAAATGTTTAGGATTGCATCTATTTTTTTTTCAAGATTAATTTGAGTGGACCAATTTCACCTATGTAGGAGACAACCCGGGGTAATCAACTACAACTACCTCGTATACTTGCGAGTAGGATAGCCTAGGTATTTTTAAAACTTATTTTGGGAACAACAACCCTATAGGCATTTATGTCTATCCATCACCAAGACAATGAAGCACGCATTGTAACATTTCCTTTAATCCTTTGCCAATTTCATAATTAATATATTGACAAATCCTATGATATTTATTTGAAAACATAAAATATGTTTTTAAGTTCATAAATGCAGGATATCAAAATCACTTTTGTATAATCATATTCTGCACATATAAGTAATAAATATGCATATAAATCATCTATTTACATGTAACTTTTCTTTAGCATGCATTATGTTTAATCTTAAGTTTCAATGTTTAATCACCCAATTCACATACGGTAAGTCATATTGCATTTATTTCTAGGTGCTTGCAAAGTTTCATAAACATTCAAAAAGATTCTGATATGATTTGGTTTAAAAAAAATGAAGCGAAAAACTCAAAATAGTGCAAATTGGGTTAAGCATAAGGTGGGTCTAAAATAGGCAGCCAAAATAGTCTAAAAGCAAATTACACGATGGTCTCCACTTGTTCCAAAATATTCATATAGCATACGTTCAACTTAGGCCTTGAGGTCCAAAGATCAGGCCATTTAGACTTCTAATTCATGAGATAAGCACCAAACATCACAAGCTGCTCCAATACACGGGCAACATCAGGTTATCATTTTCCATCTCAATTTCCAATATCACAAAGCTAGAATTAGATCATGGTCTCTTCTAGAGATTTTTATTTATATGTATTAAGTTTCATCTCCAATTAGAATGATCCAATTTGGAGGTTTATAGGTAGAGTTATAGCCAAAACAATGGGGCTGGTTCAAATGAACCGTGAACCTAAAACAAAATTTCACTATATGTTACTCTCTCTTGCCATATTCAACCAATTCCATGCAAAGTAACACCAAAAAAATCATTGCATAAACCATTCCATGGCCAAATCAATCTTTTTATAGATTCAGATATGCATACATACAAAAATTAACTAAGTGTAGTCCCAAACCTTGAAAGTTGTCAATTAGCTCTTCTTCTAGTACTCTTCCTTCTCTTTCCCTTTGGCTTTGCTTGATTCACCAATTAGAACAACCACTAATACATATCTCAATCCCAATTATAGCCTTATAATTCCAACTCTTCATTAGCAAAGCAAGAAAAGATGAAGATGAGAAGAAAACCACTAACTTTTACCTTGATTCTCACCTAGGATTAGCTTGATTCCTTATGCAAAATGTTGTGATTAAGGAAATGGAATGGAGAGGAGATGGGAAGAGAACTTTCTAGAATTAAAACCCTACACACACGTCCCTCTCCCATCTCTTCTACTCCCTTTTTCATGAAATTTCTAGTCTTAGACATATGTTTCAATCCCATTGGACCATACGTTGATTTTTGGCAAAATTGCACATTTGGTCCTTCTTCTTCCTTTAGTTCCCACATTGGCATATAAAATCATCAATTGATTTCATTCTAGTCCATCTTTTCACAAATAATTATTCATGTCAATGTTTAAATGAAGAAATTACCAATTTACCCCTCTCTTTTAAATTAATTACCATTATGTCCCTTCCTATGCTTAGATACACTTAATTATGTTCACTTCGTAATACACTCTAGACATACTATAATGCTTCTAAGGTTGGCTTTAATAACTGACCAAATTGTTTTCGTTACAAAAATAGTTAACCGATGCAAACAAAGTTAATGATAATGCTTGTCCGAGTAAACAAAGTAATATTGTAAGGAATGTGTTTAAAGAATGTGTTCTTTATCAATTTATCTTAGTTTAATAATTATCAAATATGTTTCTAATATTTTATCTTCAATTTACTAGGTTGGTACATCTCAACATGCCAGTAAAAGAAAGTTTGGAGATGTTAATCCACAGACATTCCGGTTATCATTTGAACCAAAGGGTTTACGATTCAGAGGAAATTATAGTATTACTTCATAATAATTACAAGCTCAAGCAAACAGAAGGAGAACATCATTGACACCATCATCATAAGAACAAGTTTTGCAATTAAGTACAAATGAGGAAAATATTCCCAATTAACAATGTCTTTAACTTTTTGATATTTGTCCCATCAGCTTTTAGATGTATGTGTTATTGATATATGTGATAATGATGACAAATATTTGTATTGTATAGAAAAACTGTTCATAGTGGGCATATCTTTTTTTGCTTGACCAATATAAATTGTTGAATCTTTAAAAACTAAATCAATGTCATGTATATACTTTGACTTCAATTTATATAGACTGAATTATTCAGCATGTATTGATTTCATATAGTAGTGTTCATTTTGCTTGATTAATCGCTGCTTTATATTCGGTCTCATAAGAAAAGCAGAAGAGCATACTTTTTGCAGTCATTTTAGGTCTCATAAGAAAAGCATAATATCATAAAAACATCTATCCAAAAAAAAAATCAAAGAGTGAGAATAAGATTAGCAAGAAAAGTTGAAAAATAACAAATACAATACATAGTTCATATATAAATAATTCTTACATAATATAGTTGTACATTACATAATTCATATATAAATGAAATTTAATACAATTTCCCTGTAACATAGTTGAAAATAACAAGTATTATAACTACAACAAATTCTATTATAATATTCATTAAAAAACTTCATTTTTTCTTTTTTCTTAATAAACTTATGTCTTCACTCATGAGCTTCATTTGTTCTTCAAACTCCTTTGTTGTGCTTGTTTCAACCCCTTTCCTTAATGTTGATAATTCTTTCCCTGATTTTTGAATCGCTTCAACGACTCCCTAAAAAAATTTGTCATTGTATAATTTGAAAAATTTACATCTCCCAACCTAAAATATTTTATTTCATTACAAAAACTTTAAACACAAATTTTAATCAAATAATAAATAAATTATCACTGATAATTGGGGCATTCATAAAATTTTTGACTGGGATTGTGATCACTTCATGAAGTCCTTAGAGGGGTTTTAAACCAATAATAGCAAACTACATTTTTACATTTGACCTTATTATTGTATTAGTAGATGATGGTGATTCCATCTACACAGATACTAAAGAAAAACATAATGTAAAATCACAATATAAAATCTCCAAGAAAGAAAACACTGGTCCAAAAAACTAAAACAAAAGTAACCATTTTTCTTCCAAGAATGTGATGAGTAATTATGCACCACAAATAAGGCCTTTGTTGTATTAATTCTTAGGTGATATTGTCATTTGCATATACATTTCAAGAAATTATATTATATGATACTACTTTTAGCCTATACCTCACAGATACATACAATTAGTTCTTGTACTCTTAACTTGTAGATTGAAATGGAAGACTACTAACCAATAGAAGAAAAATATTTGTTGTAATTAGAATATTAGATGGTCTTCATATGCTTACATCAAATACAGAGATGGTCCATACATGTTCTTATATGTGTGTGTGTGTGTATGTGTGTGTGTGTGTGTGTGTTCAAAGATGGTCCAATCATATATACCTCTTGTTATGAATTTGTTTGTAGGTTGCTATATCTTTTCAAGGGTTGACCAAATTTACTAGACCTTCGCAAGAATTTGTGGGAACATCCGTAAAATAATTGTAGATATGATTTAGCTTGGAAGACAGTGACAAGTTATGGTATATAATTGAAAAGATGAAACTTTCCAATCACATTGCTTGTGAAAATGTTGGGGGTCAAAGAACATAAGCCAATAGCTCTATGAACTCAATTGTTGGTCTCAATTCTTTATGGGCATATGGTTAGAGCAAAGGACTTACCTTCTCTAGTAGTCAAATGGAGCACTGGTGAAAGGCGACGACAACGAAGGTGATGAATGGAGGTGAAGGGTAGCAATTGAGGGAGACATTATAGTGAAAGAGGGAGACGACGTGTTGATGGAGAAGACAAGGCGTTAAGTTATATGGTTAATTAGTTAAAAGATTAATTAGTAAGTTAATAATACAATTAATTAGTTTAATTATATTAATTAGTTAGTTAATTATATTAGGTTAAATTTAAAAATTAGGTCTCACATATTTTAATTATAAATAATTTTAATAAATGATTTTGTAGAATGTGGGTCCCTTAGTATTATACGACACTTATGTTATCAAGTGGGACTAATATAATATTAAAATGATATTACTTTATGCCACGTAAGCGATGATACGGCTAAAAATTGATCACATTACACTCCTATCAATTTTTCTATTAACTTAAGGTTCAATATAAACAGGTTCAATATAAATATTTTCGTTAGAGTTTATGTTAAAGTTTAATTGGTTAAATAAAGTAAATTTTATGATCAATTTTAGCCTATTTTGCTTATTGAAGTACAAAAGGTACATATGCCGGAAAAAACAATACACAATAAAAACAAATTTTTTGTTGAGAATTAAAAAAAATAATTTATTGAAAGATATAAATTGGAGTACATAATTTGGAGAGGAAGATTACTCTCCTAGCCAATAAACAAGAGACGCACAAGACACTCGGTTTGCAAGCAAAACGACGACACTTTACATATTAAAACATCGTAGATTAAACGACGACGTATCAGTAGGAAATTCATACAACAAACGACAATATGTTGGAGCGTTGAGATCTGAAAGTAGTAAGGGCTCTGGTCCTCCCAAGAGAAAACTCGAGAGGCTTCCAAATTAGGGTAACTGGGTTCCGGCGTGTTCAACAATAGAACGAAATCTTACTAAAGCATAAGCGAATCTTCCGGGTTGCTAAGATTAATGCTCTCATAGCAAGAGCAAGTCTCTTATTCAGTTGATACACAGATGCCCTTTCAAAACAGTAAAAGCACAAGAGGTTATTGCTGTGTGTATATATACTATATTGACCACAACCAAGAACTCAAAGCATTCAGACATGCGAGTATATAAAACATAATTGAAAGACATGATAGTTATAAATGGTTCTAATTGTGATCCGAGTGGTCTCAAGAAATGAGTGCTATTCCTTGTTCAAGTAGATCGCCAGCCACGATCTGGTTAGTAGCTTCAGAGGTATGAAATCCGTCCCAGAACACATACTGTGTGGCATTGGAGCATGTTCCTACCGACCTGGCATTGCACAGTAGTGAGGTCTCCAATGTCCCTGTTCCACAGCAAGCCTTTCGTGACTCAAAGAAACCTGTTCAGAAAACTCTATTTAGTGTATTTTACAATGTTATCATCAAGGCTAGATGATGTTTTGTGCACTTGGTAAACAATTTAACTTCATGGCTTGGGAGTTAAGTACTTACATTAGAGCAAGTGATGAGAGAATTTGTAAATATTTCGAGTTTCTGATGTTGAAACGAAAAATAAAATGCCTTTGACCGTTGAACTCAAGTTCTATGCTCAGGAATAAATGTGATCATATAGTGTCTAATGCTTAAGATATCGGCGGCTAAATTTTTCCGTAGATTGTGATCATTACCATTATCAGTTGGCTTCAAGATCATGTCCAAAAGGGGTTGGTAGATATCGAAGACCACAAGCTTTAGATCAGGGAGCTTATCCACTAGGCTTTGAGAAGTGCTGTTTAATTTGTTATTGAAGGAGATGGCATTGTTATTTAACCTCTCAACACACTGGTTGCTTCCCATACCGAAGAGTGTGATGGCTGCAGGTAAACAACCTGTAGGTGGTAGGGTTGTCACTCCTATCCTTCTTGCTCCCAGTGCATATAAGTTCTGTGTCAATAACATTCTTGTCAGTATAACTACAAACCTGAGATCAGAGGATTTTTGGTTGATGTGTATTTGAGAAGTGCATCCTTCTGTTAGAAGTTTTTATTGGTCCCATTTGTCATCTAAACTATATTGATTTCTTTGCAAGGAATTTACTTGGGCTTTGATTCAAACTAATGATACAAACATTCTAGTGTTTTGACAGTTTGATGAGCACACATTCATTCAATAGTATCGACCTTTTATGCTCTTTCCAGAGTAACTTCCATCAAGATAGTAAAATTTTCAAGAGAACATTCAGAAAGTGAGACTGCACAACGTACCTGAATGAAAGTAGAGTAAGATCTCATGAGAATGTCAGAGAATCGATCAGGTGAGTAGATTCCGTTAAGAAGAGGGTTGATGTAATAGTTCTGAATAAAATCGCTACTACCTGCACTCAAGAGATGGATACCACCAGAGAATATCTCATTGGCTTTGGCTTGTCCTACCATGTTTACAACTTTTGCTTGGTAGTCCCTGTAGTAGTTCAATTGCTGTGTCAGAGAAACAGAACCCTGCAAAGTTCACAAGAGAGTGTCGGGACTCTTGTTGGTGTTGATATGAGAGGAAGAGACAGAGCTCGTAATTGAGTTTTTACATATAACCGGGCGGTCCCATCATAAAGGCCAGAACCAGCTGAGGCGAAGTTAACTCCTGTCAGGATCTTGCTTCCTCTGGCATCTTGGCTAAGATATGCAGGCGGGTATGAAGTGAAACCAAGGTACTCAGCTGTGCATGAGCCAACAAAATAACAGAAAACTCCATCAGACTAAAATGAGAAGAAAAATGAAGGACTTTGTGCCTGGGGAAATGTTCAATTACCAGTAAAGTCGGTGGCCAGCTTTCCATTGCAGAATCTCCCAGTTGGGGTGTGCGTAACAAAGTCTCTTCCGTAAGGAGGAAAGTTGGCCTTGATGATTGTGGTGAGTTTGTTGTTGTTACCGACATCAACAACAGAGTCCCCAAAGATGATGAGGGAAGGCACAAGGGGATCACCATGAGCCACTGAGAAAACTAAAACTAGGAGCAGAAAGGAAGTAGATGTGATACCAGTTGCAAACTTCATTTTTTTAAGCTTATTTTATCACGAAAGAGGGAAGTAGATAGTGGTGTGGAGGTATTGGCTTGAGCACTTACGAGAGAGTTGATTGATGAGAAATGAGGCAGGTGGGGAAGAATTTAAGGGGGAAAATTTGTAGTGAATGTGGTGAAAGGGGCATAATTATCCACATCATAGTTTCAATAAAGGTGCTTATTCTGTGGGAAGAGAGCATGTTTAGCACAGCTCCTGAGGTCCTACTGTTTGTCCTCTATGTAAAACTGCACTTATTAGGCTAACCAAAAGCGTCAAGCAATTGTTGGCCATATTTGGAGATGACAACGAATTTAGCAGAAGTTTTTAGACATAGACGTAGTGAAGGGAGAAGGCATGCCCTTTTCCCCATCTTTCATCACAATTTGCATGGTTTCTGGCCATTTTGTTCTGGATGAACAAAACAAAAGAAAAGTGAAAAAAGCCCTCAAGGTTTGAGCTCTTGATGTCTTTTAGCAACAACAGTGGCCAAATGATTATGCGCTTTACTTGTACCACATTCCATTGTTAAAAAGGAATCCACATCATGGATTGGAGTGGTGCTTTGCATGTGTTGCACTTGCATTGCTTGGCCGCCTCTCCATCAAACAAGCTGCAAAGAAAGAGTAGCTAAGATAGACATGGCTCTTAACTAAGTGTATAAGAAGCGAAGAACCATCCAATGACTGATTCTTCACAACTTTTAACGAAGATTATTCTTTAAAAAATATTACTGAATCGATTCAATCCCTTCCACATTAGAATCAAATTAGATAAAACTCATTTCTATGTAATCTAGACAGCTTATTTATGGTAGAGAATAATTTGAAATGGGTTCCACACACAAGTTTAGAATAGCAGGGCCTTAATTTAAAGCACAGAATCTCCTAACTCATATTGTTTATATTCATACAGCTTCTGATTAGAAGTAGAAAATACATTACTTTCCTTGGGATCCAATATGTTACAAAACTGATGGTGTGGCAGACAACAACCATTTGATGGAAGACGGCACAGGTTCCATTGTCTTAGGAGAGAACGATAACTAATAAATTGCAAGAACTCCCTGTTCCCTATTGAACTAGGAATTCTACGCCTTTCCCTCCATACTTTTTTAACAAGTCTTCAGGTTTTAGTAGAAACTCCAAGGAAACTCTTATTTGTGCATGAGAAGTTGAAAGTGGGGCTCATCGGTTACAACAACATACTCATATCCAAGGCTGTTGGCACGATTTTTGAACATGTTCATCTCAGTCGGAGCCACTTGGATTCCAACCAAAACATTTGCACCAGTTTCACCCTATTCATGAAGCCCGTGAACAATGTATCATCAGCATCCAACTTAATAGTATAATAAAATCTATCAAACATAAGGCATTGATAACCTGCCTGCCCACGGTAGAGGAACAAGCTGATGTTCCATTTAGGACTAAAAGCGTCCAAGAATTTCATCAAAGCTCCAGGCCTTTCAGGGAAAGTAAAACGACAAAGAATTTCATTTGGGACATTCAATCTACCACCCACCTGCAAGAGATCCAGTGAAAAGTAAGGTTCATGTTGAATCATAACTTTGAGTAAAAGTCAAATTGGGGAAAACATAACATGCATGTGAGAGAAAAGAAACGATATCAATTGTAAATGTAGCAAAAATATAACGTTATTTGCATTGCAATGACTTTGATTGCGGGGCTTTGTTTCAACCAAGCATGCAAGGACGCATAAATTAGCTGAGCTGTCGGAAAAAAAAGATGACCCTTTTAGTTGACACTTTTCTCAATTGTACCTCAGGAAAGAATGATAGAGGGTGGGTGCTAAAAGATACAAACGTAATGCCCTACATCAGGTAAGCAGCAGCTTTCAGATAAAAATTTGCACTCTTTATACCGTTCGAAGAAACAGAAATAGAAATCAAAATGAATCACTGTAACCAAGAAATGCAAGTTTATATTATTTCCTAGCAGGAAATGTCCAGTGAAAAAATAGCTATTAGGAAATTGGTTAAAACGACAATCTCATCTTTCACGATTCAGAAAGTATCTGAAAATGCTTGATACACATCAAGAAGGACCAAAATACTTACCAAATAACGCAGGTGATCTTTGACCAGCTCACTTTCCGTGAGATTGAAAGTTTGTAGCTGGGAAGATTCCAAACGTTGCTGCATTGCGTTAAGTTCAGAAATGGTGTGAAGGCCAACACTGCAAACAACATTAGA
>JAOQMM010000004.1:17085541-17096314 GCA_027563515.1 Erythroxylum platyclados
CAAAACTGTCTACCCAACCCAGCATTGGACAACATACATCGAACTTTCTCCAGCAATGTCCGATTCATGCGCTCTGCATGGCCCGACCCACGGGCTGGTTTGACCGAGCCAGACCCGTTGACCATGGGCCGGGCCGGGTATTTTTTGCCATCCCTAGCCAATAGGCCTTCCAATTCTTCTCAAGTGTTGGAACATTTTTCCAAGGATAAGTTTTGCATATAATACTTAGTTGGGTGAGTCAACCTTAACATAAATAAATAATTTTTATTCGAGTGTGAAATAAACTTACGAAGCCCTTTACTTAAGATTTGCCACGTGGATTCCTTATGATTACCGATCAATCTTGTTCTTCCTCCCCACTCAAACTCCATGGTTCTACTTAAAATTACAAAGCGCGTTATTGAGTGTAGCCAACCACTGGACTCCCAAAACTAAGTCACAGACTCCTATTTTGATAAGGAGTGCTTTGGCAGAGAAATTCAATCCTTGCATTTTCCACGTGAACTTCTTACACATTTGATGGCATTTAGCTTTAATCCCCCTCTTATTGTTTTATTTATAGTAGGAATCTCCATCGCCTCTAAACTCCCCTTTTTGATCAACCTTTCATTGAGGAAATTATGCGTGCTCCCACTGTTAATGAGGATATGTAAGGGTCTTTTGTAATGAATGCCAATCTAACGCATTTGCTTGAATTCTCCCCAGTCTCTTAACCCCCCATCTTGCCTCCATGGACACCGTTGGTTTAATAGACAACTCTGCTTCCTTATCTTCATTTATTTCTTAATTTCCTATCATCTCTTCTTCCCCCACAATGGAAAGTTGGAACTGCTTCCTTTTCCATTTGGGTCCCGAATTGTATTTCTCACCATACCAGAAACACAACCCTTTCAATCTCTTCTCATCAAACTCCTTAATATTCACGGACTTGGTACTTCTCATATTCCGATTGAAATTGGTTTTATTGACATTACCTGAATGTCCCAGAGTAGGAAGCAAGCCTACTTCAGAATAGTTCCTTGTCAAAGAAGGTATAGAGTTAGTGCTTTTATTTGTTGATTCACTCCTGTACCGTTCGACTGTACCAGCGCCTTAGTTCCTTTTCAGAATAAAAAGGTATACTCACAGCCACTTCTTAGCGGGTGCATACGCTTGTTGAAGGGATTACGGGTCCATCTTCACCGTTAGATCCAACTCAGGTTTCAAACCTTTCAAAAAAATCCTATCAAATCAGTCTCTAGAAGTGATATCTTGATCGAATCTTTTTCAAACTGGCAACAATAATCCATTGTAATATTATATCAAATATTATTACAAAAAAAGTTTGTCCCTTAATTATTTGAACAGGGATCTTTTCATTAATCAGCATTTCCCTCCTATGATTAATGGAGGTTGAGGATTACATGGACAAGTTTTTCAGAAGGATCTTCTAACACTTGATTTGTCCTCTCCCAGCACAAAGATCATCATATTAGAAAGAATTTGGTGATCCAGTTATGCTTCCTACCATCTGCAGAGAAATACAAGGCTGCTCCGCAGGAACCTGCACAGATATATTACGACCAATAATGTCAGTTAAGGATTAGGAGGTATTGACAAAATCAATTGAAAGATTATTCCAGGAAATTTGGTGAAATCCTTTCTTATTGTCTACTATTTTTTAAAATTTCAGAATACAAATTCAGTTTATAAATGGTCTACGTTTTTATTTTCAGCCATTGTGTTAAACACAAAACTTGAAGTATTAGAAGGTAAGGGAGTACAAAGTGGCCAGCTCCAAGAATCCAATAGAATGAGAAGTTCTTGTAGGAACTGAGAAACCCTTTTGTGGTGGTCTTATTGTCACCGCAATATAAAGCAGTACGATTCTGACTCAAAAACTCCTCTAAGCCATCCCATCTGAAATTGTGGTTAAACATTAATCCATTTTCACGAAAAACAATGAAAAGAAAAAAAGTTTTAGGCATACTTAAGCTTCTTGACCCATGCTTCTGTTCCTTTGGTTGCGCAGATGAGATCAAGCTAGAATACAAAACATTTTGTTAGTGTTTGCTTGCTTTTGATATCGAGTCCTACCATCAGAAATTAATTTGTTGATTACTTATAAAAAAACTTGTTGATTAAACCAATTTAAAGTTAGCTGTATTTCACTTGTTTAGAGTATGATTTGCCCAATACACACCTGTCCATTATAAACAGTAACATTTATGCCCCTGGCTAGTAGTTGGTCAACCTGGAGAAAATATACGATTTTAGGCGCTCTTCAACAAACAAACACAAATGGGAGAAGATGAAGAGATTCTATTAAGTGATTATCATATCATACCTGAATGAAGCAAACATATGTAGTTTGCAAACTATATGCTCTTAAAATTTTTCAAATGATAATGCTTTTTATATCGAAGCTCCATAAATTATTACCTCTTGAATCCTAGGCTTCATGAAATCTCCAGCCATTGCTGGGAAA
The DNA here is from genome assembly GCA_027563515.1 of Erythroxylum platyclados. Taxonomy (NCBI): domain Eukaryota; kingdom Viridiplantae; phylum Streptophyta; class Magnoliopsida; order Malpighiales; family Erythroxylaceae; genus Erythroxylum; species Erythroxylum platyclados. Next base: position 17,088,009 of record JAOQMM010000004.1, read on the forward strand.
ACCAAATATCCTTGTCCTCCCCATCTGTGGAACAACGATTATTACCAATACCATGCATAACAATGAAGAGCAGTCATTTAGTATAAACTCACTTGAGATCCTTAGGAATAATCTTCAGCTTCTTTCTGATAGGCCCATTCATGAGTTCATCAAGGTCGACAGTCCTCTTTGCTGAAACATTACCTGTAAACGTCCTGCTGCTGCTGCTGCTAAGACAGGTGGTGTACCTTCCCGATGCCAGTCTTTTTAAACCTTCGGTTGTGATGGTTTCAAGTGGGTTTGTTTGCCCGTCAAGTAAAAAGTTATAGAAGTTCTGCAGAGGACAGGTGAACCGGCTTTAAGGTGTGAAAATTGACTGATATATATATATATATATATAGATGTACGTATGTATACCACTTGGTTACTATTTTCTAACACAACATGCTCGAGTCTTCCCCAAGTTGAAGTCGCCTCTTCATACTTCCCTTCAGCAATTTGTTGTTGAATCTCCAATGCTAATCTGCTCTGGCAAATGAGTGTTAGATATGTAGATTTATTTTATTCAAATTTAAACATTACCGGTAATTAACAATTCATGTTTATAAAAAGTAGCTACACCTGTTTGACTCCTTTAATCCGTAGTTGCTAATCCGCGATATGTCGTTGAGAAGAGGTCCCCATGAGAGCTGTATTATTTGGATATAGGAAGTCCAAACTTTTTAGAGATAAGTAAGGGTTGTCAGAACTCCATTATAGTTGTGTTGACATACCACAAAGTCTTCGGGGGATATCCAGCTATCTCCCAAAGCCACTCCTGGAGAAAGACAAAATTGTTTTTAACATCATCGTTTCCATTAAGATTTCGTTTCTAAGAGAAAACTGGAACGTTGAGTTACCTCCTAGTTGAAGCTTCAATTCCCCTGCTTCAATAGCTTGGAGAACTGAAACGCCAAGAGTTGCAGCAAATTTGCCTCCATATGACTCCGAAAAAATGTACAGAGGACTTTTCTGGAATATCTGATCTTTATTACAGAGCTCCTTTAATAAGGTTGTCAAGTCAGCTGCAGCCTCTACATCGGTTTTCACCACCAAGCTCTTGTTCTCCACATAACTAAAACCGGTCCCCACAGGACTATCCTACATTTCACATAGAAAGAAAAAATATATGCATCGTGTCCATTAACAACACTGTTTTCCATCAAAGGAAAGGGAGGCTATGCATTGACTTGTACCACAAAAAGAAGATCTGCTTTTCTGAGCCATGTATAGTTACGGGGAGCCAAGTTGCCGTCCAATGGTCCTATTTCCATAAAGTTTCCAAATCCAACCCCAGAGCTACCCTGAATTATCAGGATCATGTATTATAGATCACAAGATTCTGAATTTGATGTGTGTTAGTAATGTATAATGTATAGATAATTACTTACAGGGCCGCCTTGGAGCCATAGTATTGTAGGCCAAGATTTTGTCACATCTTCAACTCTGAAAGGACTTCTATAAAGCCACCAAAAGAGGTGCGCCACTAGGTAAGAGAAAGTCCAATAAACGTTAGCCGATAAATATACAGAATACCATTGTAAGAATTTGTTTGAGAGACTTACTGGGTTGAACTTCGACATAGCCCCATTGTTCGGATCCATCGTCGGTTCCTGCTTCTAAAGCTATGCATGTGCGAAGTTGTAGTATAGTAAACGAGAGTACAAGGGAAAGTGAAAGAAGGGCGTACCTCGTCATGGCAATACAAACTGATCAGAGAGAACAAAAGTTGAGAGGCACGTCTCCCTCTCACTCTCTGTTAAGATGAAATTCCCAACCTCTAAGGGAAAGGATGGTCCCAATCTATACTTGGACTAGGAGTGGAAGGTTGAATACGCATTTGATTTTCATAATTACTTTAAAGAAAAGAAGATTAAACTAACAATAGTTGAGTTCATCAATTATGCTATTATTTAATGGGATCGGTTTGTAATCAATAAGCGTAAAAATGATGAAAGACCTATTCGATCATGGGAAGAGATGAAGATAGTGATGTGTAAGAGGTACATTCCTAGTTGTTATTATAAGGACTTATGTAAAAAGTTGTAAGGTTTGACTCAAAGTTCAAGGAGCGCAGAGGATTGCTATAAGGAGATGGAGATATCCATAATTAGGACTAATGTAAAGGAGTATCATAAGGTGACTATGAGGAGATTAATTAGAGGTTTCAATAAACAGATAGTTGACATGATGAAGCTACAACATTATATAGAGATGGAGGATTTGTTGTATAAGGGTATCAAGCAGGAAAAGGAATTAAAGTCTAAGAGCACTTCTAAATATGATTATTTTTCTATCTCTTTATGGAAGTCAAACTGGAAGGACAACAAAATTATCTCAAAAAGTAAAGATGTGAAAGCAAAGGATTCAGTTGTTATTTCCAAGGGTAAAACTAAAATTACATCATCTTCTAGCTCACGTAATGTTAAGTGTTTTAGGTGCTAAATTTAGGCATATTGCTTCTCACTGTTCAAATAAAAGAGTGATGATTGTTATAGATAATAGTGACATAAAGAGTCTTAGTTCAAGTGATGATGAGATGGCACCATTGGAGGATTCTAGTGATGATGATGTTAAGGGATCTGTTCATAGAGATATGCTGGTTGCTAATCATACTCTTAACTTGAAACCTAAGGAGGACGATAATAAACCCAGTGATGGTTTGACCATATAGATACCTGAATTTTTAGAAATGTGAAATTACGAAGTTGGTTGGCGAGATGATAGATTCGAGCATAATCTAAGTAAGTACTAGCCTCTTTTTGTCTCTGATGTTATTGGTTAAAAAGAAACGCTTATAGGGTTCTCAACGCCATCACAGTTAAAGATCAATTTCCAATCCCTACAGCTGATGAACTCCATAGAGCAAAGGTTTTCTCAAAGCTAGACGTAAGGGGAGGCTACCATTATGTGCGCATCCACCCACTTGACATAGAGAAAACAACCTTTCGGACCACATGAAGGACATTACGAATTTCTCATAATAACTTTCACCCTTTCTAACGCACAGTCGATTTTTCAAGCTTTAATGAATGTTGTGTTTTGAGACATGTTACACTGATTCGTCCTGCTATTCTTCAATGATATTCTCATCTATAACTCTTCCAGGGAACAATACCTTGAATACCTACAGGTAATGTTTCTCACTCTCCAATCTCATTTTTTATTTGCTAAATAATCCAAATATGAATTTGATTGCACATAACTCAAATATTTGGTCCATTGTGTATTAGCAGTAGGTATGGTGGTAGATCCTAACAAGGTCCAAGTATTCCGCAATGGCCCCTTCTATATTAGTCAAAAGCTTTTGTGGGTCTCTTGACATTAGTGGTTGCTACCGTTGTTTTATGGCTAAGTACTCCTCTGTAGCTGCCCACTCAACCAACTCCTGAGGAAGGATGCTTTTGTATGGAATCCGAAGGCAATCACATTATTTGAATCCTTAAAGCAAGCACTTACCACCACCTTAATGTTGGCACTTCCAAATTTTGTAGATCCATTCTTCATATAAACTGATGCTTTAAGTTTCAGTATCAACACAATTCTTACCCAACAAGGGCATTCAGTCACCTACTTCAGTAAGGATTTACCTCTGAGACTCCAAACAACATCTACCTATTTAAGAGAAATGTTTGTCATCACTGAATCAATTCACAAATGGAGGCAATATTTGCTCATACGCAAGTTTATCATACAAACTAACCATCGATGTTTGAAATCCATGATCAACCAAACCATACAAACCCCTGAATAATAGTGATGGCTTGCAAAATTGATGGGTATGATTTTGAAATTGTACCAACTAGGCATAGAAAATGGGCCAGCCGGTGCCCTATCATCGTTACCTCCTGCTACCCTCCATGTAATGCAAATAGTCTCTAAGCTTATAATAGCTCTTTGGCAGGCCCTGCAAGAATTCTATGGGTAACATCCTCCCTTGGCACAAAAGCTACAATCAAATCTTATCAAACTCCTTGATTGTAAGGTTCGAGATGGACTCATCTACTATAAAAACCGACTGGTAGTTCCTAAAGAGTCAACATTATAACCTTTAATTTTGACCAAGTTTCACAATACACCCATAGGTAGACGTGGGAATTTAGGGAACTTTAGCTTGCATATCCTCTGTCTTCTATTAGCCCAACACATTACAATCGATAAAGGATTTTGTAGCTCAATGCCTAGTATGTCAGACAACTAAACCATTCAACACTCTACCCAAGGTCTTCTTCCTCTTCCCATCCCCGGAATAATTTAGGACTCTGTCTCTATAGATTTTATCACACATCTTCCTCCATCTATTAGTAATACTACCATCATGATTGTTGTTAACTAACTCTCAAAACATGCTCAATTTTCTCCTCTTAGGCCACAATCCACTGCCTGTCAAGTTGTAGAAATTTTTGTGAAGGATATTGTCAGATTGTATGGCTTTCCCGTTTGTATTATCTCTTATCGTGATTCAGTGTTCATGAGCTCTTTTTGCCAGGAGTTGTTTAAATTGCAGGACACTATTCTTACCAGTAGCAGCTCGTAACACCCACAAACGAATGGACAAACCAAAGCACTAAATTGGTTTCTTGAAGATCTCTTGAGATACTTGACGTCTGAAATACCAAAACATTGGTTGCGTTATTTGTCGTGGGTCGAGCGGCACTACAATACTTCATAGCACTCCGCCATTCAAACGACTCCTTTCGAAGCAGTATATAGACGCCTACCACCTTCTCTCGTGGAGTATATTCAACACACCACAATTGTAGTTACTGTTAAAGACTTGCTGACAATATGCATATCCATTCTGTCCACTCTCCACGAAAACCTCTTGTAGGCACAAAATCGAATGCCCAATCAAGATAATTCCAGGCACACCGATATCTCCTTCTCTATGGATTATTAGGTTTATTTGAAACTCAAACCATATTGCTAGATGTTATTGGGTAATCGACAGACTAACAAATTGTCAAGGCAATTTTTTGGGCCTTTTCATGTTATGTAATGTATCAGACCTATTACATATCACTTGGAACTCCCTCCTTCTGCCAAAATACAAGTTTTTCATGCCTCAAACCTCAAGAAATGAATTGGAGAAATTCCTTCCCGTCCCTTTGCTAGAACAATTTGTGGACAATCGCCCTTTTTAACACTGCTGACAATGTTAGGCTACCGAAAAATTCTGCAATAAGGACGATTAATTCCACATGTGTTGGTTCATTGGGCAAGCCAATCACCATCTAATTAGGAATAGCAATGGGTCAGTCCCTGCTAATTTTTTTAAAATTAAAAATATAAAATAATTTATATTTTTAATTGGGTCTGAGTCTAGGTTACCTAAGCCTAAGTTTACCTAAAACTCAACTATTCTAAGTAAAACGATATTGTTTTGTTTAGAATAATTGGGCCTCGAATCAGTATGAGTTTGGACCTGACCTATTAAAAACAATTAAATTTAGGACCATGGGCGAAGAATTGTCATCCCTACATCTAATGCCACTTAGAGCCTCTGCATGAATTCCACCGAGACTTTCCCAACTTCAACCTTCAGGACAAGGTTGCTCCGTAAGAGCAGGGCAATGTTACAGATACATAAGGGACCTAATCTAAAAGAAACAACTAGCTCAGGAATCTTTATGCACCCAATTGTACCCAAGAACCAATTTCCACAAGTCAGCAGAAGACACAACACATGCAAGAAGACAAAGAAAATCAAATATCAAGATTATGAGTTGTAATATAGTTATCATAAATTGATTCTAGAAAATGAATATTTATAGTATTATACAAAGATGAATAATATGCATATTTGTTAAAACGGTATGAATTTCTATTATAAATAGAGTGAAGACAAGCGGACAAGGCAGCTTATTTACTCCTGAGAATTTCTTTCCTCTGTCCTTCCTCACTTCTGTGCAATATTCTGCCTAACCCAAATCTCAAAAACCACCCTAATCGATTGCACCATGTGGCCTTGGTTCTACAGAGATTTTCTTTCATTTTTGTTCTTCTAAGTCGAGGTTTTCTTTTAAAAGCCACCAAAAATGGCGGGTTTCATGTCAAAGACGATATGCAATAATGTTTCTTCTCTAGAATAAACAATACACTGAAGATAAATTCTGGTGGGAATACGTAAACTTGGACTTTAAGGAAACTTGGCCTTACACATTACATTCCTGTTTTCTTTGATGACTCGAAAGTCAATGTACTCAATGCATAAAGCTCCCCGCTTTGCAAGAATTTAGAGATGGTTATAATGTACGCAACTTTCCTTTTGTATTTTTACAAAAAAGCTATTTCCGTAACTTAAACTTGTGACCTTATGATTACAAAAAAGTAACTTTACCGATTGCTCTAATGGATTAAACGATTAAATGAACTTACAAATGTTTATATGCTTATATAAACTTATCTTTAAAGCTAACAATTAGTCTTTGCCAACCATATAGGTCTAAGTGGCAGGGGAGCTTGACTCCCCTTAAACAAGGTCTTGGGTGATCTTGTAAATGGAACAAACATGTTTCGGAAGTACCTAAATAATGTCTTGCCACTTGGTTCCCCTTAAATAAAGTCTCGAGTTCAACTCTTGTGAATGGGGCAAACAGACTCTAAAGATCTTTACCCATCTTGTGAATTTAGCCACCTCGAATTTGATTAGTTGGAGTTCAATTTACCCCTTAATACTATCAACTCTACTACATTAGTTAATTACACTTCAAGGTATAATTTTCATATAAGTTAGTTTCTTATATCGCTACTAGCGATTTTCACTTTGCTTTCTCATATATGCTAAACGTTGGCTTAAGAACATTAATCTTGTACTTTCCAAACATGGATTATAGAAGTAGCTCAACTACCCAAAGGTCAAAACTTGGAACATTGGTCCATTGTAATATTATATTAAATAAACCGTGGACAACTCTTTCTTTTAAGAATCATTACAATAGAATTTAGAAAAAATGAAATTGATTGACTGAATCATATTACAGGAAAATTTTGTACCTTAATTGTTGGAAGAGGGATCTTTTCAGTAATCAACATTTCCCTCTTATGATTAATGGAGGTTAAGGATTACATGGACTAATTTTTAAGAAGGATCTTCTAACAATTGATTTGTCCTCTCCCAGCACAAAGATCATCATATTAGAAAGAATTTGGTGATCCAGTTATGCTCCCTACCATCTGCAGAGAAATACAAGGCTGCTCCGCAGGAACCTGCACAGATATATTACGGCCAATAATGTCAGTTAAGGATTAGGAGGTATTGACAAAATCAATTGAAAGATTATTCCAGGAAATCTGGTGAAATCCTTTCTTACTGTCTAATATTTTTTAAATTTCAGAATACAAATTCAGTTTATAATGGGTCTACGTTTTTATTTTCAGTCATTGTGTTAAAAACAAAATTTGAATTATTAGAAGGTTAAGTGAGTACAAAGTGGCCAGCTCCAAGAATCCAATAGAATGAGAAGTTCTTATAGGAACTAAGAAACCCTTTTGTGGTGGTCTCATGGTCACCGCAATATAAAGCAGTACGATTCTGACTCAAAAACTCCTCTAAGCCATCCCATCTGAAATTGTGGTTAAACATTAATCCATTTTCATGATAAACAAATGAAAAGAAAAAAAGTTTTAGGCATACTTAAGCTTCTTGACCCATGCTTCTGTTCCTTTGGTTGCGCATATGAGATCAAGCTAGAATACAAAACATTTTGTTAGTGTCAAATGTGCTTGCTTGCTTTTGATATTGAGTCTCATCATCAGGAATTAATTTGTTGATTACTTATAAAAAACTTGTTAATTGGTATTAAACCCATTTAAACTTAGCTTACTACTTGTTTAGAGTATGATTTGCCCAATACACACCTGTCCATTATAAACAGTAACATTTATGCCCTTGGATAGTAGCTGGTCAACCTGGAGAAAATATAAGATTTTAGGCGCTCTTCAACAAACACAAATGGGAGAAGATGAGGAGATTCTATTAAGTGATTATCTTATCGTACCTGAATGAAGCAAACATATGTAGTTTGCAAACTATATGCTCTTAAAATTTCTCAAATGATAATGCTTTTTATATCGAACCTCCATAAATTATTACCTCTTGAATCCTAGGCTTCATGAAATCTCCGGCCATTGCTGGGAAAACCAAATATCCTTGATCTCCCCATCTGTGGAACAACGATTATTACCAATACCATGCATAACAATGAAGAGCAGTCATTTAGTATAAACTCACTTGAGATCCTTAGGAATAATCTTCAGCTTCTTTCTGATAGGCCCATTCATGAGTT
>JAOQMM010000004.1:17100554-17111906 GCA_027563515.1 Erythroxylum platyclados
ATTCAATCTAAGTTCCTTCCTCCCCAATTCCCTTTTATTTCAATTGATGTATCAAGTTGAAAAAGGTTTGATATGTAATGATTTAACCAAAAAGAAGGGCATATAAGAGTAGTCCTACTTCTTTCACTATCAATACAATTTTTTCTTTTTTAGTAGTGACTTTTTGGCAGTGGCTTATTAGGCATTAGCCACTAACTTAAGAATTGGTTCTAGAAGCTAATATTTTAATTATTTTTAGGAAATCAGTTTACTACACTAAGATGAAACAATGGCTATATTAGATTCAGAAGAGCTAATATGGTTCATGGAATCACTGGCTTTTGATTCATCTATGCAATGTAACTTGAGTTGGGAAACCAGATTTACTTATCCTCCCCATCTGTTCAACAACGATTAGTATCATCCATATTCGTTAGTAATCATCTGTCTAATATGATAAGGTTAAACGATTGTGAGAAGTAATAGGTCAGAAATATGTATAAAGAAGCGTTGATTCCATACTTTGAAGTGAAGTATTTGTCATTGTAGGGTATCTCCGACCTTTTGAAATTGGATGATATTTCTTGACTAATTGAATTTACTTTTGGAGCTATGTGCTAAAATTTTCAACCAATTGCCAACATATGATTAGTGAAGGCAAAGCCTATACTACTGCAGAAAGGTTTGTCGTAATCGTCATTTTGTACAAGTTTCCAAGAGTCATTGCTTTAAGGTCTACTTTTCCCTGGTCAAACGTAAAGGACAACGCTTTGAGGATATGCAAAGCAATTAATTAGGCGTGACACTAAAAGAATCATTTCTTCTCTCTTTATTAGGGATATTTATCATATGGATTTAATAAGATAAGTAAATTAAATAATAAATTGTAAACTGAAATTAACCATTTGTATATTAATATAGAGAATTCAACTCTAATTCAGTAATAAAACCTTAAATTGTCTCTAGAAAGTTGAAAAGTTTTTTTAAAAAATTAAGCAATTAACTCTTAAATATGAGGCATTTTAATCTTTAAATTTTTATTTTTTAAAAAGCATAATTTTTAAATAAAACATAAAAATATTTTTATTTTTATTTAAAATTTATTCGGCTTCTAACTAGAGTGTACCTTTTGTTACAAAAGTCTTATTAAGCATTGAACTTATACTGCAAGTTGTGCCTACTCATTTGCACGACAATCTTACTTAGGTCCATTTAAGCAAGACTCAATCTTCCCATGTGATCATCGATCAATAACCTTGTTCTCAAACGTCTCACTACCCTTGCATTGTTTAAGTCTCACACTCGTAAGAAAAACTACAAAAGCACTAGAATATTCAAAGGCAACAATAAAAACAAGAAAAAATACATCAATAATGCCAACCTTTATTACTTCCCTCAAAGTATACAAATAAATGCTTTCTCAATCTCTGTGCATAAGGAGCAAGGCTTAAATAAGCTATATATAGGCATTCAGGCTTGATGGCCAAGTTAGAATCCCAACATAACTCTAATACTTAAGATCACATCTTATCCTATCAGATTACATCATTATCCAATAAGATGACATCCCTATCTAAATATAACTCTATCCAATAAGATAAAAGATTACACATGATCTATCCATATCTATGAAGATGTCCACTATCTTCAGATGACCTCCTGCGTGGTCTTTATCTCTTAGAGCTGATGTTTATTCCCTATGATCTTATCCGCCACATCATCCAAGATCTCCCTATGATCTTTATCCATTAATGGTGAGTCATCCAAGCCAAAGCTAGTCATAGCACACTAATCTGAGCCAATGCTTACCTATGTCAACTCCATTCGCCATGATCCATCTATTTAAGTATACACTAAGTCCTTAGTCCGTCAAGAACCTAGTCTTAGCCATGTCAACCCATACAGGATCCGAAACTCTACCAAAAATTACACCATGCTTAATCTAACTTGCTAAGTCACCTTAGAGTTTTCGCATGTCACTGCCATACATGTGATCCAGATAACCTTCTACCCAATGCCTGTTTCTAGCTGCTTATGAAGTGCCTTCATGTGCTAAGAGGCTAACAAACCACCCCACTAGGTGAATTCAATGCCCTCGTCGAACTAGTCTGAAGGTAGGCATTCACTTGATCCTTGAACTGCCACAAGGTCGTATATTTCTCCTACGTAGCTTCCGTGATCGACTTTCCCTTCCACTGGATTAAGAACTCGATCTGTCGGTTCTTCTTATGCTGCTCCATTGTTTGGTGATCCAAGATCTTCACTACTTGATCCTCAAACTATTTTCTCACAACTGGTGGAGCTCTCTTCACCTGACTCCTATTCGAACTTGGTCCATCCTGATGGTAAGGTTTTGAGAAAACTAACATCAAAAGTAGGGTATACCTTCAATCTCTCGGGCAACTTCAACCTATGTCATGTTCTCCACTTTACTCAGCACTTCAAACGGTCTATCATACTTTCGCACATATCCACAATGCACTTGCTTGGTCGAGATCTTCTTTCAGATTTGTGGGGTAAGTTTCGGCAGTACCTTGTCTCCCACGTCGAACTCTAACGGTATCCTCCGTAAGTTTTCTTGCTTCTTCATCCGTTGAGAAGTTTTTCGAAAACTATCCCTGACCTCGTCTAACAATTCTTGCTTATCCATTACAAACTTGTACATTACAGGAAACTTACCACCTGTCCTTTGTTGTGCAATCTCAAGTGGAGTGAGAGGTTTTTGTCCTAAGACTATCTCAAAAGGACTCTTCTCCTTGGCAGAAGATATGTGCAAGTTATAGCAAAATTGTGTAGTATCAATCAAACTTAACCAGTTACATTAACTTACACTTACGTAATTCCTTAAGTACTCCCCTAATAAACCATTGATCCTCTTTGTTTGGCCATCCGTCTGTCATTGATTTGCCATTGAAAACTTCAAATCGCAACCCATCATGTTAAAAAGTTACATCCAGAATTGGCCTATAAATCTGGCGCCTCGGTCACTCATAATGTTTGCACGAACTCCGAAATACTTCACCACGTTCTTATAGAAAAACTCTGCAGCAACATCTTAGGGACACGATACTGGTGCTGGCACAAAGATTCCATACTTGGAGAAATGATCTACAATCACCATGATTTTCTCCATGTTGTCCACCTTTGGAAACCCTCCAATGAAATCCATCAAAACTGACATCCATGGTCTTTCGGGAATGAATAAGGGTTGTAGCAAACCGACTTCTTTCTTCCTCTTTGGTTTATCCAATTGACACACTAGGCACGTCTTGATATACACCTTAATGTCATTCTCCATCTTTAGCCAATAATAGGAACAAGCTAGGAGCGTCATCATCCTCTGAACTTTGGGGTGACTAGCCCGCTGTGAGTCATGCATCTCTTTCAACAGTTGTTTTCGCAAGCTAATGAAATTTACCACATACACTTGACTACTCTTTGTCATCAATAGCCCATCGACATCAAGCCTAAACCTATGTACTTATGAGATTAATCTAATGGAGCTGCAACTTTAATTTACTCCAACAGGTTTGACTCCACCTTCTAATGGCATATAAGGTCGCAAACACCTCCTTCTGACTCGAGGCATCTGCTACGCTGTTGTGCCTCCCTGATTTATGCTCCCACACTAAGTCATATTCAACAAGGAACTTCTACCACCGGACTTACAAATTCTTTTAGGTCATAAAAAGTGTTAGCAACATTATCTGTCTGAACAATGAACCTAGTTCCCAACAAATACACTCACTATGTCTTAAGGCAATGCACCACCGTGAGCATCTCCTTCTCATGTGTCGAGTATCACTGTTCCACACTGTTGAGATTTTGTCTCTTAAATGCTACGGGATGACCTTCCTATAATAGGACTCCACTAATGGCTTTGTTTGATGCATCCATGTGTACCTCAAATGGAATATCAAACTCTGACCGCTTCAACATAGGTTCGGTTGAGATAGCAACTTTAAGTAACTCGAATGCTTCCTGACATGCATCCAACCAACACCACTCTTGCTTTTTCTTTAGCAAGTCAGTCAATGGTGTGGCTTTCTTCGAGTATCCCACTATAAATCGTCAATAGTAGTTTACCAGTCCAAGAAAACTTTGCAACTCTTGCACTGTCATTGGAACTTGCCACTCAACTATTGCCTTCACCTTCTTTGGATCTATCCTGTCTTAACCCTTGCTCACCAAGTGACCTAAGAATCTGATCTCCGACTGTGCAAACTCACACTTCTCCATCTTCACATAGAGCTTGTGTTGCTTTAGCTGCTCGAATACTTTCCTTAGGTACTCCACATGTTCTGCCATATCTGTATTGTACACCACGATATCATCGAGTTACATCACTACAAACTCATTAAGGAAATAATACAACACATCATTCATTAGGTTGCAAAATGTTGCAGGGGTGTTAGTCAATCCGAACGACATGACTAAAAATTCTTACGATCCATCTTCTTATTAGTGTTTAGGTTAGATGAACCCTATATTGATACTTTAATATGCTTGATTCTTTTATTAATGCAATTGGGTTGACTGATCTATTACGATTTGATTATATGTTTAATATATGTTCTAATAGACTAGGGAATATTAGATCATAATCTAATTTCATAAGTAGAGATTGAGAAATCATAGGTTTGAATAGATTTACCGTAATCAGAAGGAGTTAATTGCAACCTTAGAGATAGGATGACATAAATCTTTCAAATTAGGGTTAAACCTAATAGAGGGACTGATAAATTAGTAACGTAATCCTTTAAACTTTAACCTAGGTAATTCAGTTGGAAATCTTAGGATTAGTTGTTAGTAGACTCAAGGTCAACTATTAGCATACCATAAGAGTCTCCACGGTCCAATAAATTAACCAAACAATTGCATAATAGAAGATCAATTTGTTAAGGGTTTAACGGATTCGAAACCTAGACACTAAATTTTTGATATCGATAATTTTCTTAGTGCTTCCTTAATTCTCTGTCCAAAATTTTTGCCCATTTATTTTACTTGCTTTAGTTTTATTTTCTTTATTAAAATCCAAAATTATTCCGTAGGCTAGATAATAGGAAAAAGGTAATTACAATGCCTCATCTCCAAGTGTTTTTGCCTCTCATTCATGGATTACCATACAACTCCCTTTTTATTGGATTGGCTCATCAAGTATGTCTTTCACTTTTATAATAAGTCAAATTCCTTCCTCTCAATTACCTTAACTTACCTCTTCTAATCCTACTACATTCTCATAACATACAGCTTCTACACCAGTATCTTCTTCATAAACCTACCCTTCCTCAACTAGGTCTCACCCACTAACTGTACCCATATCAAACTCATTGATTCTGTTATCTTCTTTAAGAGGTTTGAATCTTATTATTGATTTAACTAATTATGAAGAGACTAATAACCAATCTCAGATGACTTCAAAGCCACTTGCCACTTCTTTACATACACATCCCATGCTAAACTTGTATTGAACAAATGCCAAGCTTTAGTAGCCTTTAAAGAGAAATTGAACCTTAACTTCTTGGAACATGAACCATGCACTTTTAAGCATGTGAATTAGTATAATGTATGGAGAAAGGCAATGTCTAAAGAAATGCAGACAATTCTTGATAAATCATCATGGATCCTAGTTCCGAAGCTCTTAATACTAATGTGACTGACAATATGAGGATTTATAGGATCAAAAGAAAAAAAAAGTTATAGCATTGACAGTTATAAACAGGACCAGTGGAGAAAGGATTTATTTAGATTTTTAGAATAGATTATAAGGAAATCTTTCGCCTAGTTATGAAGGCTACAACCATTCAGATTATTCTTACCATTGTCATAATGAAAAATTGGTCTATGAGACAATTGGATATTTTCAACGCATTTCTAGATAGGCATCTAGAGGAAAATATTCTTATGACTTAATCTCAAGGTTTTGTTAGTTCAACTCATCCTTCTTATGTTTTTAAGTTGAATTTGTCTCTCTATAGCCTAAAATAGGCTCAACTTGTGTAGTTTTGAAGACTGACCAAGTATCTTCATTCCCTTAATTTGGTTTCCTTAAAGGCTAATAATTCATTACTAATTCTCCGACAAAGGAGAAAAGTTGTTTTTTATTTTAGTCTATATGTTGATGACATTATTATCACAAGCTCATGTACGGATTTGGTTACATATTTTATCGAGAGATTGCAATAAGAGTTTCTTATTTGGGACATGGAACAACTGCATTGCTTCATCAAAATTGAGGTTGCTATGCAACCACCTCGTACCTTGATCTCTCAAAGGAAATATGTAACAGATTTGTTGGAAAAAGATGGAATGATTGAGTCCGTGTTAGTCTCACATACTTTGTCTAAAATGGATTGCAACCTTTATTGAAAGGTGATGATTATCGGAAAATTATGGGGGCACTAACAATATATCATAGTTACTAGGCTAGATATATCATTGTGTAAATAAATTGTGTTAATTTATGCATACACCAACTGATGTCCATTGGAAAGCTTTGAAATGATTATTGCGATATCTTAAAGGTTCTCAATCTCTTAGATTATTTTCCTCAAAATCCTTCATACTTTCCTTACACTGTTATATAAACATTGATTGAGTGGGGATCCTAATGATAGAAAAGATCCATAAATTGCTATGGTATTTTTAATGCACTTCATTGATTTCTTGGTTATCCAAGAAACGACCCACAATTTCTTGATCTTCTACAGAAAATGAATACAAGATAATTACAGATGCTCCGTTTGAGTTACATTATATGTTAAAATCTCTTCTTGGTAAAGTTGGCTTTCCTATTGAAAGGTGTAATATTTGGTGTGATAATGTGAGGGCAATTTACTTAAATTGAAATCCTGTTTTTCATGCTCGCATTAAGTATATTAAACTGGAATGTCATTTTTTTAGAAAACAATAGCTACAGAATTTGTTCAAATTCAGTTTATGTCAACAAAATATCAGATTGTTGAGTTGTTTACCGAACTCTTGCCGATCTCTCATTTTACTTTTTTGCATGACAAGATTCAATTGAGCCATATACAAAGATTTGAGAGGGAGTGATAAGATAACAGTAATTTGTTACAGTTAACTAGATATTAGTGTTAATGTCTATCTTTATCTTCTTATTACCTTGTACATATCCTCATAATTATGTAACTTTATAAATACTTATCTCTTGTAATAAAGTGGAAATACAATAATTCTTTCCTCCATTGCTGTATTCTCTACAGCTACATCAGATGAAGTAATGACGTGAATGGATGTAGACGTGTAAGCATATGTCACTTGCACTTAGATTCATGAATCCAACTCTTCCAAGTAAACCTTCCTCGAGTAGGTTTTATGTAGATGCTAAAAGGTTTGAAGGAAATTGTGAAAATGCTTCGGAATCAGTTCCCTATTTGAAGGAAATTGTGAAAATGCTTCGGAATCAGTTCCCTCTAAATGAACATTGTCGTCCATTGCCAAATTCCTTTCATCCTTGTCTCGTATAATATTCGTTTTCTTGGCAATAATTTAAAAAGGCATGAGCAAAGATTCATATCCATTTCCAGCTTTAGTCCTGTTCCTATCCAAGCGTATATGCATATGTAAATTCCATTGTGGCAAATCCTGGCTCTTCTATAACAAGGTTGGGTCATGAAAGATTTGAGTTTTATCAGAGCATCTATAACATCTTTTCTTCATTCGGTTTTTCCATGGCTGCCGCGTGCTACAATATCAGGAAGTTGTAAACTCACAGGCAGTTGAGGTTAGGAGAATTTTCTTTATTGCCGTGAGAAAGGGAATGTTCCCAACACAAAGAATTTTGGAACGCGGCGGGCCGACACTGAACGGGAGTGGAGGCAGAGGTGGCTAGTAATGTCAAAAGTGTTATCTTGGAGTTCCAGCTCAACGGAAGAACCTAATGGTTGCATAAAATGTGGGATATGAATGCAGAATTCCTAATTTTAAAACCCTAACGTGCAATTTAAGTTAGATGAGGAATAGAGGAACTCATATTCCTTCCAACTAGTGTAGGTTAAAAATCATAAATGCTGAAAGAATTCTAGTATAAATGCTCTTTCGCACTGAAAAAATGAAAGCATAGAAACAATTATTGCAGTTCCTAAGAAGTATTCAGACATATTCACGCGTATGACAAGGTTTCATGGACATGGTCAAGTGCATTCCGGGGGATGCCTGCCTGGCTTCCTTACCTGCACATGTAACTTTTTTACCTCAATACTGAAAAGTTTTGGGTCAAATTGTTCAAGTTCAACGTAAATCAAAATTTGGTTGAAGGACTACCAAGAACTGAAGTCTAGAGGTAAGCGGTTGATCTTTATTTATGCAAGGTTAGGGGTTTGTTCCTCGCTTGTGTATGTAACAGTATTAAATACTCAGTAGAAGTGCTTTGCTACTTCTTAGGGTTTCACCTAACACAAGCGGAGAATAGTCTGATCGTGATAGTGACTTAACAGTACCAACGTCAATTTGGTCTCATCCAAAACACCTCATGATTCTAAAAAAAAAACATTTGGTTGATGGACTGGCATATTCCCAGTGTATAGGAAAAAGAGCATGTTTAGAAATATATTTTTAACCGTCGTGTTAGGTGTTTAGAAAGAAATTTCTATATTTTTAACGGACGTGTTAGGTGTTTAGAAAGAAATTTCTTTTTGTGTATCTTAATGTCTTTGTTTTGAAACGTTAGTTATTAACTTTTATGTTGAATAATTATGACATAAACGTGGTGAAAAGAGCAGTATTTTTATTGAATACGAGTTACAAACCTTTTTTTTTAACGAACCAAAGTGATGTTTTACTTGCATATGGAATCGATATCAATTAACCTTCTGGCCATTGCATGGACGGCTTCCATTTATGACATGGCATATGCACATTCGACGCTAGGTAGGCATAATTTGGCACATATGCTTGCGTGTTGACCAGGAGTTCGATAAGTAGGAATCCTAATCACCATTCTGGCCCAGACACGGTGAATATTCCACATAAAAAGAAAAAAAATAAATACTTATACAACGCCCCCACATCTTTATTCTCTTATTGCAACTGCTTTCAAAGGTGGGTCATCTCTCCATGCAATAATACTTGGAGAATCCAAATCTTTAAGGGCATTTCATGTGAAAAATAGCCGTTGCTTTTAAATACTGAATATTCCTCTTCTTTATACACTTACAGACGCAAACACCTAAGGGAGTTATCAACCTTAATAATGATTGCTAATATGTTCTTCCTCTATTTAGATGCTTCTGACTCTATTGGGAGCTTTTTGTTAGCTTTATTAAGAATTTACATTGACAATTTGGATAGCGAAATTTTGCTCGTCTAAAACTTGGTTGGTAACATAGCCACTAGAACAGATATTTGCCTACAAAAGTTTGTCTGGGAACATGTATATGGAATCCTCTTTAAATGGCTAATAACATGCCCACACAAGGGGAAAATTACCTGTAAAACATCATTCTCAAATCAATTATTCAATGACTACTCGGCAAGATCAAGAATAAAATTTCTAGTTTGAGTGAAAAAAAGAAAAGACAAGCGTTGAGTTCATCCATCAAGCAACTAATTAATACCAGATGTTAAACTAGTTTAAATTACAATTATGCGCTAGTACAACTATGGTAATCAAGCTTACTAGAACTCTCATTTTGAGTGCCTTTTATGATGGAATTTAATTATTCATACCTTTCTCAAAAAACTATGGTAATCAAGCTATGCTTATGTGACAGGAAGGTGGAAGAATATGGTAGAATTGAATTTTCTCTATGTAACATGGAATATTCCTGTGGAAACTTCCCACTAGGTAGGCTACGTTAGATGCACTGTAGAACTCTCTATGGACTTTTTGGGTATTTGGTTTTCATTCCCCCATGGAAGCCTAATCACGATATTCAAGCGGGTAATCCTCTTCTTGTGTTAACATGAGAGTATTTTCTTAACTTAAACTGAAGTTCTCGAGATCAATTACAATAAGCAACATCGTGACTAAGACAGATAAGCAATATTTATCAGATAAATTAATTGTCTCTCAAAGCAAATTATAATTTAATAGCATAATGTACACATTACGAAAGAGTTCCCAGAAAATATCTGTATAATAAATGACCGGGATGAAGTTTTCAAGTGTACCACTGCAAGAGATTTAAACAAACGTTCAGAATCTATAGCAAGTGAAGAAAATATCTGAGAATAGGAATATGGAGAATAGAAATAAACAACGGTCCAGTAGCTATATGGTGAAAAATCATTCCACTATTTCATTCTCAAAAGTTTATAAACGTAATAAAATACAATAAGGAACGTGCAAACATGCTCGAAATTATAAATTTGGACTAAAATTAAAAACAAAAGTAATAGGTAAAAATAATTATGCTGCTTCTATTAGATACAAACAAGCAACCAATATACTAATTGTTGGTCATTTATACAATCAACCTGAAATTCGAGTGTGACAGAAAGGAACTCTCCTAATTTTGGACCTAATTTCTTACCGACAATATAGGTGGACTTTGAAAACCTCAAATAATAAAATTCTAGGCTATCAAAATGTTAAAGATTGTTGAAATAAGATTTGAACTAAAGAGATAATTTAATTTAAGCAAAAGAAAAGTACAAAATATAAAAAGAAGTTGAAATAATGATAGGGTCTGTGTTTTTGTTATGTTGTCTTCCCTTTGTGTTTTTGTTACTGGTGTATTATACATTTTCTCATTTGTAATTCCCTTAAGCAGTTCTCTTGTAACTTCTCCACTTCAAATTTTCTTTTACTATATTCATGTTTTGAATAACTATCCATCGCACCTTCACTACATCTCAACCATCTTGTCTCCTATGTCTTGAATTTCTTTACCACTTCTTATGTCTAGGAACTCTTTGGAAAACTGACTTTTAGGATTTATAGCACTTAAATCTTTTCACTTTTGGGCCAAATGGGTTGAATTCTTCTTAGGAATTCAACAATTACCTTATGCATATATTTGGTTAAACATACTAAATATATGGTGTTAAAGACCTTCTAGCCTTCCATAAAATGAGTGGAAGACCATTAATCGAATTCTCATATATGGACTAGTGGTTTTAGGAAGTTAGGAAATT
Organism: Erythroxylum platyclados; assembly: GCA_027563515.1. Taxonomy (NCBI): domain Eukaryota; kingdom Viridiplantae; phylum Streptophyta; class Magnoliopsida; order Malpighiales; family Erythroxylaceae; genus Erythroxylum; species Erythroxylum platyclados. Next base: position 17,111,634 of record JAOQMM010000004.1, read on the forward strand.
AAGGATAGTGTAATTAGAAGAAAAGACCGGAAACATCATTAGAATGATCTCTCTTTTTTTGAAAAATGAAATTGGTATTACTATAGAAGGATCTAAAACTACAAAGTGAGAACTAGGCACCAAGCCCGTCTTATCCCCTTTGTTGTAGAACCGCCCCAATTCCTTCCCCAGAAGCATCACACTCCACTACAAATTTTGCGTCAAAATTCGGTAATTGTAAGACCGGAGCTGTTGCCAAGGCCTCCTTCAGTTGAGTAAAGGATTGTGCGGCTG
>JAOQMM010000004.1:17125370-17143775 GCA_027563515.1 Erythroxylum platyclados
GGTTTATTCGGTGCACTTCTTCTCTAACAAATACCCATATGTTTGTTTAAGTATCTCCATACTTTAGTTTATGAGATCGATTAGTTCCTTTATAATAAAGAAATATAACGTGTGCTAATCTTTTTATGCTATAATAATGTCCAATCTTAATTTAATAATGATTAAGAACAATTAAGGAATAATACATAAATGTAATATAAATCTTATAATTATGATCTCATTATAATTTTATTTTCAATGTACATTTATCCCATGAACATTATCATATACATATAAATATGTATAAGATAAAGAATGTCTTTAATAATTATGTCACTAAACTATAACCAATCAATTGGCTTTAGGCCATAAACCAATAATCTCACAGTTGCATAAGCAAATTGTTTAGGCATCTAATACCATATCACCATATGATGATCATTTAGTAAGAGAATTCTATAAGATTCTATATAGTATACGCTTGCACAAATCTTACAACTTTCATCATAGTTATCATCATAATTAAGAGAAATTGCCTAAATACATACTTGGATTTTTGATAAGACCTTAGCTCATTTTACATGCTTAATGATTCTTATTTACTACAATACATTATTGTCTTGAACAATGCAAGGAACTATACCAAGTTTATCATAGAACTCCTTGATCTAAATAATTATTTCCACTAAATAGAAAATATATTATAGCTTAATTAGCAATCGATATTACATTGGAACATTTCCAATCTTAAACTAATATTGTTATAGTAAAATATACTTTAAATAGGATTTACTTCTAAAGTTAATATCTATATGACCTTGAACTTAAATTTTTACTTACACATAGAATAATGGATATCTTTATTACTTCGCAAGTATTAAATATCGCAAATACTAGACAATTTTAGTACATTAACTATGTATTTAGACTAGAATATGTAAACAAATTTTATATCTATTTCTATAAATCTAATTCTCATAATTAAGTTATTACATTCTTCATATCAAATAACTTCTTGTGTTATCATATACTTAAGAATTGAAAATATGGATTTTGTTGTCTTTATGAGAATATGTCTCTACATAGTCCTACTGAAGAAGACAACTATATTCCCACTAACCTTTTTGTACACATGAAAAATTCACAATCATCTCTAAGAAAAATCTTTGAATTCAACATGAAAGTGAAAATCTTTCAACATTTTAGAACCTTTCAATTGTACATTAAATGTATAAACAAATGCACTATATTTAATTGAATGTATTGTCGTAAGAACTTTTCAAGTTTTATCTTACTCCCACCACTTATCTTAAGAATCATTCTCCTATAAGTATTCATTAAAATAAAAAATTTATTCAACAGTTCCATAAGATTGTGTCTAACATTTTAGATATTTTATAACTTTCTATCATTTAGTTTAGTTAAAAACTTAGTAGATAAAATATGCTTCAACTATCATATTCCTAAATTTATAATTTTGACTCTTTCAATGTCTTATCATTTCATATCTAATATGAAATCTTGCTAATTAATTTAATTGAAACTTTCGAAGGTTAGTTATTATACTAGGCATAGATATAGAAGAAATAAATATTGCATTATATAATATCTTATATCGTGTTTTCTCCTTATATAAATCCATACTATTATGGAATTTAGTTATGAAGGTTTTCACTAGATAATTACATTCCCTATATATAACCAAAAAGATTATATCATATAATATCGATCTTATTGTAAGTATTTTAGTATTCTTAATGCTTAATTTTTACTCATATTTAAACACTTTGAATTGTTCAAAATTCTAAATCATTATTTCATTTAGTCAATATGACTATATTATATAAAGTCATTAGTAAATCTAATGAAATAAAAGAATCATCCCTTTATGAATTGTTATTACATCTAACACATCATATGTATAAGATTTAACAATTTAACACCATCACCACCCTTTCACCAAAGCTTGATTTGATTATTCCTTAACAAGTTTCACACTTAAAAGGATATGTGTTTGTGTGTGTGTGTGTCCATATTTATATCTTTATGATTCTTATTATATTGATTTAACTAACATGACATGAAAGAATAGTCTTAGTTATCAAACTTTGTATTTTTTTCCCCTTATGTTAAACATAAGATTATCTTTTGATCCAATACATACAAACTATTTGTACAAACTTGGATTAACTACCATCACTCAATGATCAGTTTCTTATCATGCCTTGAACATAATCTAAATTCAGTATCAAATATTTATAATTATGAATTAGAAATATATATGATCTTTATCATATCATATGTAGGCGAGAAAACTCATGTAATTATTTTTTCTAATGACAACTATTATCATACTATATCAAATGCCTTTAATTATAATTCATATTTATGATCTGAGTAGGCTAAATTTAAGTAAACCAACATCAAGGTACTATACCTTTCAGCTCTACTATATGTAACCTTTTGTATTATGTTATTATAGTATTATATAATGCCATTAAAGTTTATGAAATATTAATCAACTCAAATTTCATTATATTTTGTCATCTATATGATATTGGCATATCTCTAAAGCTTTGTTACCAAATCCTTAATTGGTCTTATAGTGAAATTATAAAATAGACATATAACTTTTCTATTAGACTTTGAGAACTCTTCTCAAACTTAACATATGTCCAAATCAAAGAATCTCTTATATAATCATCATAATGAAAATTTTCATATATATACAAGTAATCTTCGAAATGGAATTTTTACATAGGATAAATTCAGTGAACTTATTCTCTAACAAGCACCCACTCATTTGTTGAAGTATCTTCATACTTTAGTATATAAGATCAACTTCTTCCTTAATAAGAAAGAAACACAATGTGTGCTAGTCTTTTTACGTTATATTAATATCCAATCTTAATAGAACAATAACCAAGAACAATTTATGGATAACATATAAATGCAATATAAATCCCATAATTATGATCTCATTGTAATTTCTTTTACAATGTACATTTAAACCATAGACTTTATCATATACATCTAACTATGGATAAGTTAAAGAATGTCTTTAAATAATTGTCACTAAACTACAGTCAACTGATTGGTCATAAGACATAAACCAATAAAGAAAATGATAAGAAGTGAGCTACAAGAGACGAGGAAGATGAAGTTGCTAGAATTTAAAATACCCTTAATCAAGGTAACTGAGTACATCATCAGTAATGATTTTCAAGAAGACTAAGGATAATGTTCACTAATGCCTTAAAAAGAAATAAATACTTATATTACAACTTTCACAAAGATTACTTATATTACCGCTTTCACGAAGATATAAAACATATAGAAGATTGCAAAGACCTTCCCATAGTGATTGAAAACTTGGTCAATTAAGGAAGTATAAGGAGATTCTAATTAAAGAAGAAGATAGACAAAATAAAAAGAAAGAGAGTGTAGGTAAGCACATTATAGATCATAAATCATGGAACCTTAAGCAGAAATTTAGGTAAGGATAATTAATGTTATTATGGTAAGATAACACAAGGATATAAAAAGCACAAACAAAGAAAATGAATTAAAAGAAAGAAGAGAAGAGTAACACCTAAATGACAAGCCTAAAAATAAAAGTAGAATAGTTGAACTAGCCTTTCAAAATAATGAAGGATGGAAGCTAGTACATCCTTATAATGATATAGTTATTACATTATCAATTTTGAATTCATTAGTGAAAATAATATTGCTTGATATGAGAAATGTGAAAGATAACTTATTTTATAAGGCCTTCAAATTAAATCATGATATTATTATCAAAATGTTAAAACATAAAACATTTTCCTATTAAGTTTCAGTGGTAATCAAATATATACGAAGGTAAAATTCTCACTTTCAATGACCCTTAAAATAGTACCAAGATAGCTAAATACTATAATAAACTTTTTTGTCGTAAGAAAAAATTCAACCGACAATGCCATCATAAGGAGATAAGAGACAACTTGAAGCAAAATTTGAACTTGCACCAACAAACACCTTTGATGAATTAAAAATTTTAAAGATTGATACAACGATTACTTTATAATTGAAGGAAAAATCTGAGATATTGCTTAAAGAGCATGTATATGTGTTTGCATAGAGCTTGATTAGCATGTTAAACATTAATAAAGAGTAATGACTCATAAATTGCATAAGGACCCACTTTTTAGGTTTGTCAACAAGGAAGACAAATTTTGCATTAGAAAGGAAACAAACCATCATAAGAAAAGTTTCAAAAATTTTAATAACAAACTTTTTAAGAGAAATCAACTACTTTAAATGGCTAGAAAGTGTGGTAATGGTAAGAAAATATAAAGAAAAATAGAGAATGTTTATTGACTCCACATATTTGAGTAAATCATGTTTGAATGATAGTTACCGACTACTAAAGATAAATCAATTGATAGACACTACCTCAAGGCATAATATGTTAAGCTTCATAAATGTATACTTTGGTTGAAACCAGAGAAAGATGAATGAGGTAAATAAGGAGAAGACATCATTTATAACACACAAATGAAACTATTTCTAAAATTTAATACCTTTTAGTTTAAAGAATGTATGAATTACATATCTAAGGTTAGTTAATTTTATCTTTAAAAAATAGTTGAGTAGAAATATGGAGGCACATGTCAATGACATGAGAGCCAAAACGAAAAGAAGATGGATATCATATAGGCGACCAAACATAATTCTTTAATGCTTTACAAAGATATAAAATGAAGTTAAATCTTGAAAAATGTGTAATAGAAGTTAAAGCTAGCAAGTTCTTAGGATTCATGGTGATGAATCCCCAAATCAAAGTTAACCTTAAAATTTTCAAGCTATAATAGAGACTATAACATTGAAAACCTTCAAAGAGGTATAAAGATCAATAGGTTTCTTTATAGCTTATCATGACTCTTATCTAGGTCAGTCAATCACCACCTACTATTATTTAAAATCTTACATAGGCCTAAGAAAATTAAATAGATGAACAAATGTAAGCATGGATTCGAATAACTTAACCTCTCCACTGTTATCTACACTAATATAAGGAGAGGAGCTTTAATTATATATGATAATCTCAGACTTTACAATTAGATCTATACTAATTAGAGAATAAAACTACATAAAAAATAATTGTATTATGTTAGTTAGATCTTGCAAAGGGCAAAACAAAGATGCTTGCAACTCAAGTGGTAGTGTATTCACTCCTTTATCTAAGCTCAAAAGTCCAAGCCATACTTCCAAACTTATACAGTCAATGTGCTAACATACTTACTATTAAAGAAAATTATTCATAAATTAGATTTCTTAAATTGATTAGCAAAGTGGAAAATTGAAATTGGAGAATTTGACATTTGATATTTCCCTAAAAATTCATTACAATCCTAAATTATTGCATATTTCATGATTGAGATAGCCACTCATCATTCTTGTGATGGGAAGAAAGAAAAAGATGAAGCTAAAAACAATACCAAAAAGAAGATGAAGGTAAAGCAATACAACATAAAAGATGAAGCCAAAAACAATACAAAAGAGAAGATGAAGCTAAAGCAATACAACTTTGACGATAAGTATAGATGGGACTTTAAGAAAGAAAAAGGTAACAAAGTAAGAATATTCATAGATTGGGTTGGCCAAAAAATATATCATCAAACACACATTCAAAACTTTAAATAATGAAGTAAGCACAAAGCTCTATTGACAATAATAGGCTTGCAAGAGAGCTTTAACTAAAATTCATAACAATAGGATCACACTCTAAGTAGTGGTAAATTAAGTTAATAATATTTATAAAGTGAATACATAGGAATTACTAAAGTATATACAAAACATACGCATATGATCAAAGTAGTATAGTGAATTTAGAGTTGATATGATGATAATAGAATTCAAAATTCGATTAATTGTTGAAAATTAGAGAAAACTACTATATCATTCTAAAAGGTGTATTTAAAACAAACAAACAAACAAACACGGTCCATCAATGAAGAAAACCATCAGGTCAATAATATAGAGCTACATGTTAAAGATTGGATAACCTTAATATTAGAATATGTTCAAAATAAAAAATCATTAAAAGATTCATAATCTACCAAAAATATAGTCACAATATCTATCAATTATTCCCTAATTGCAAGACAATCATACAGGGGATTATATACTCTACGTCCCAACAATTTTATTTTATTTTATTTAAAATTTTTCCTATTTGGAGATACTCTATATTAGTGTATTCTCAAATAAGGAGTTTACATATATTTAACTTAATGATATAGAGAGGGTGTGATTCAGGTAACGTTTTTAATTATATTCCAATAATAAACAATAAAAATACTTCTTTTATTAAGAGTCTACCAAGAATTGATAAGTTATTTATGATCTTGAAATATTCATAAGAGACATTTGGTTGATATTTTGAAAATTGACATTTTGAAATTCCTGGTTGCCTACAAATTTTGTATTATCAAATTAAAAATATTTAGTCTTAACCAAATAATAAGTCTAAGAGTTTGAATTTACTATGGATTAACGTTTTATCATGAATCCAATAAATAGACCCAAATTTAGAATATGAAATATATGCTCTACTTGATCTAAATAAAAAGCCTGTAATTTTTTTTTCATGTGATTTTATGATAAAGTATAATAATTATTGCATTTATTTTAATTAATTATCAAATTCTAGATCAACATATATCGATTCTTTAAGAAAAGAACATTTACTAATATACAGCAATAACAACTCAATAAAAATCTTACTAACACGCGGATTTTAGGGAGGTCCAGTATTAATGTTGTACAAAACTTGAATATCTAAAAAGAACTTAAGATTAAATCCTAAAAAGACTAATCGTACCCTTTTATTTAATTTCCAACTTTGGCTAACAATAAAATTTAAAAATGTCAAAAGTTCCAAAATAGTTCTTTTTATTAAACTTTGAAGTGCCAATTGTTAGGAGTTAGGACTTAATTGTAACAAAATAAAGCTATGATCTGTGACAACACTAGATTATTAATGGTCATTATTCTACGCATATATATTATGGTGGGATTCTAAAGATCAGTCGATTAGCGGTTTAATAGAAATTAAAGTATGTTTTCTTATTTCTTAACATACCAATAATAACATGCGCAAAGTTGTGGTTGTTCTCATTTTCCGTGAGTACAAGAACGTGAAGTACGATGAGATAGGCCATATATAGTTATGCATGAGGAATAAAATATTTACGTGAAGAAGAACATAGAATTGATTGACAATTATGAATGATTCCCAACACCCATCTACTAGTTTGTTCCCCGATTAGACCAAGCAATACCAGTCAACTGATCACCTTAACTCTCTACGTGTACATTAGTCCGAGAGCTATTTAAACCTTCCCAATGAGGAACTGGCACATGGCAACCAACAATCAATAATCTGTTCTTGTACCAAACAAATTAAAAGGTTGGAGAATTCATGGGTCAACAATGGAGTAGCTGTGTGTCAAATCGAATCAACAGTTCACAAGAATATAATGGGGAATATAATACTGAATATTAAGCCACTTTAGCTCTGATCTTGCAGCTCTATTGCATGTATCAATATCTCGTATTCAATTCAAAGTATCTTTGTAATTGTATACATATTTATATATTTTGTTAACTAGTAGGGGATATATAGTAGAGGCTTACCAGCTTGACACCATAATCAACCACACACAAAGCCACCATATTTAATATCCCCAAACTGAAGCTCGATTTGTGGATGACCACATATCACTAGCTCGTGCTCGGTGGAATGGTTTAACTAAAGGCAGGGTGAGCTAATATCAAAAGGGCATGTTAGAGCTTTGTCACTTAAGAGGAAGAATTAAGATGCTTATGCCATGTGTCATATTTGGTATACAATAATTGTGAGAAATAACCACAGCCTTTGTAATTAGAGCATCAGTAGCTATATCCTGTTGGCATAGGAGAGGCCACAGCCTTTGTAATTAGAGCATCAGTAGCAATATCCTGTTGGTATAGGAGAGGGGCCTCGAACGAATTAAAAAGACAGTTAGATAACATCTTTTAGAGGCACGGATGAATTTTCATTGTTATCCCACATTATATAGATCTCCTCTCCAATTTAATAAACTTTAGAAAAAGTCCTAACATTTAAATTTGTGAATTTTTTTATTTTTTAATTATTTTAGAAAAACTTCTTCTCTCAAACTTCGGTTAAATAACGAAATTTATGCAATATGAATATCAGACATGAACTAATCGAATTCTATTTATATAACGATTCAATCTATCTCTTAAACTTGAATCAAAATAATTAAATTCGACACAATTTAACAATTTATTATAATTATCTTAAATTATTAATTTAAGTCTAATTTAATTATTTTGAATTGGTTTTAATAGCTGAGTTGAGCTATTACATTTATGATATTTGATTAGTTCATATCTGATATTTATATAATGCGTATTTTGTCGTTATTTTTCAATTAAAGTTAAAAAGGAGAGTTTTTTTTTAAAATTTGAAACTACACTAGAAATCATTTCTTGAATAGATTTGTAGAAATGGCAGGAATGATAAACTATCAGCAACAATGGTATGACTGTTAAAGAACCATGACTCCTCTAACACTCTCCTCCTATCTTTCTCTAAACTGAATCATGGATACTCCAATCTGTAATTCCTTGAGCCTTCCCTCTTGTTTGCACTCCTCTCACTGTAACTCGAACCTCTTTCTTGTTGTCAATCGAGGCTTTTCCTTTCTAGGAAGCTTGCCTTCCTTCCCTTAAATATGAGTCCTGGCACTTTACTTGTTTGGTAAAATGTCACTCGATTCTTCTATCTCACCTGTCAACCAAACATTGGAGAACAAGGAGTTTCCCCTCTCTCAACCACCCAGCAAACTCACCCATTTTCCCAGAATGTAGGAAAGCAGTCTCGGAGCTGAATTATAGGAGACCTAAAGTCCTTCGGCAAGCTATGACATATAGCTAGAAATAAAGATGGCTTTGTTGCCCCTCCTATAAAAGTTTTGTAACAAGGAGCAACTAAGTTGCAAGCTTTACTAATAGGATACTTCCTCGAGAAAAGGTTGGCATACCCATATGTTCAACACTGGGCTGATATAAATTGGAAGAAATTGGGTCTTCAATCAACACTAATAACTAAGGATGAGCGATTCATCTTTCAGTTCTCGTCAGAGGAAATAGCTTCCAAAGTCACGGATATGGGACCTTGGCACATTTAAGGTAAGCCAATATTTTTAAAGAAGTGGAAAATGGGATCCAAACTTGACAGAAACAAAATCAAGACAATCCCTATTTGGGTCAATTTACATAAAATTCCCTTTAAATACTGGTCTTCTGAAGGTTAAGCTACTTGGCTAGTTAATTAAGAGCCCCTCTTGCCATGGACAAAAAGACTGCCAACATCACAAGAGTGGGTTATGCAAGGATGTGCATTAAAGTGGAACACAAGAAAATAATGCCCGATTGCATTCCTCTCATGACGACTACTTATTTGGAGAATGCGAAACACAAAGATCTTTGGAAAATCAGAGGATTATAAGAGATACAACTGGATGGAGTTCTACCTCAAGCTAAGAAAGGCAACCATGACGACTACTTACCTACTTTTCACTTCTAACCGAATCAGATAGCAACTGAGGATATAGAAAAGGTTGATGCTAAATTCTAAAAGTTATGTATTTAGCTGGTTTTTATACAAACTCTATTTGTAATAGTCAACACTCACTATATTTTCCATCTTTTAATTGAATAAATTATTACTTACTTTCTAAAAAAAGAAGAGGTATTTTTTTTGAAAACTAAGAATTAAATACAATTTTTTCGATAATTTTAAATATTAGAAAATTTTCTAAAATTTCTTAAACTATAAGGGAGTTATATATATCTTTTATCCTTATTCATATACATGCTTTCAAAATTTGTTGGTGCGTTAATTATTTTTTGCAAACAACATAATTTGTGAATTATTATCTACACTTACAATTTATATAATACACATTTAGAAAGATAATAACTATAAATTTTATCGATATAAAAGAAAAGAACTGCATTTCTCCTAGTTGTAATACAACCTATTAAAATATTTCAAGGATAATATATTTTCTATTCAAGTTGTGTATGTTTTAATTAATTTTTATGTGAATCAAAAAGAAATTGTACAATATAAGAGAAAGAATAATCTCTTTTTAAAGATTAATAATAATACATATAATTTTCATAGGAGGCAAAAAAAATTTGGAAGGCCTAGTTTAAAAACTAATCAAGCCCTCAAAGACACTCCTGGGTGTCTTCCAATTAAAAAATTGGCCCTTAAATCACACACACACGTTTATATGATCATTCATATAGTTTATTTATAATCTTTTGAGGCCAAGAGCTGTAGTCCATCGCCCATCCCATTTTTCCTGCACATGCAAAGACTAAAAGATGTCACTATCAGTTAATGTAACTTTTATTGTATGAAGCTTTCGTGGAATACTGGTTTTGTTTTTGTCATATATACCAAAGTCTGTGGTGATATACGCCGAGGAGGACGGAGGGACTTTGATATTAGAAACATAGCGTACCTAATCTCGTTATGTAACTAAAGAACATAACATACTGGCCAAAGCCAAATAACATTAAAATAATTTTCAAAATGAATTACAGCACCTGCTATATCCCCAAATTTTAAGCCTCTAGTTATATAGTTCTCTTAGATTCCCTATATTTTTGTAGAGAATTAGGATTTGGTATAAACCTATAGTTAGATAATTAAAGTAAGGTTTGTTAAAAAATGAACTTTGATCAATCACATGTGCAACAAAAAATTAATTTAATAATTTTCTGATCATATTTCTTTAATGGAGTAACTTAAAAAATGTGAATTATAAATAAAATAGTTAAATTTACCTAATTTGGATTTCTAAAAAAAATTCTTTTCAAGTTGTTAAACACAAGATATTCACGTATCTAACCTCTAACGGTATTTAATTGAGCTGAGAAAAAGAACTCAAACTATTTTTAGAGAAAAAGACAGGAGTGTTAACTCCCTTATTTTTTATATTTATAGAAAAATACACGGGAGTTTTTTCTTAATAAAATTAAACTTTAATTTTAATAACGTCAAATATCTCATATTTGATTCCTGCAATTTCTCAAACTTCATAAGTCTAACTTATTTTACATTAATATTTCTCTTTTAATTCTACTCTTTATATGAAACTCATTAGGTTGAGAATGATTCTAAATTATAATATAATTTATAATCAGAATTCAAACTCTTTTTAATTTATTTTTAATTCTTCAATTAAAAATTTATAATTATAGATCAAGATTGATATCTAGTAACATTTCATGAATAATCAAATATTAGAAATATTAATATGATTTGACTTACATATCCATACATAGTTATGATATATAATTTAATTATTTTGTCATTTAATGTTCCAATTAGATATAAAGTATAAAATTAGTATCCAATTTTTTAAATTCAATCATGTTCATTTTTACTAATTACTAATTGATTTGTAATTGATATTTGAAAACACCTTTTTAACAAATATCAGTTCACTTTGATCAAAAAATTTCTTAAATCACTAATTTCTCTAATTATTTTAGAGTAATGAATATTTTATTGATTTATTCAATGACCTACATGTAATTTATACTATATCCAAATGCTATCAACTGAGCTACCCCAAATAAGATAGGCTATAAATAGTATTAAAATATATTAACTCTCACATAAGATATCAATTATTCAATCATTACTATGAAAGAATCTATAGATATATAAGTAATATTCTATTTAAAATTCTCGTAATTAGGCTAGTTTAATGAACTTATTTTCTAGTAATCACCAACAAATTTATTTAAATATCTTTATATTTTAATTTATAAGATTAATTATTTTTCTTAAAAAAATAAAATGTACTAGTTTTATCATTTTATAAACATCTTATCTTAATGAAAATATAACTAAGAACAATTTAAGAATGATACGTAAACGTTCGTTGAATATCATAATTTTAATCATACAGTAATTATTTTAAAAGTTTTATCTTCAGTATTTAAATATTAAATATAATTAATAAAATGTATGAAAATAAATAATACATTTATTAAATAAAATAATAATATTTGATTTCAAGAAGATAACTTAAAGAGGGGGTCCACAGGTTTAACATTTGACAATCTTATTTTGCTGAATAAAGTTAATCTACGTGTAGAGAAAGTGGTAATTGGTCCGCCGGTCGTCACAGGCCCAGAAGTCATCCAAAATTACAGCTAGCTATGAGCGTAAGCCGATTTGCTTGATTTACGTGCTTCTCACATTTCTTTTTTTGTCCTCTTGTTGGAGCCTTTTTATCGATTATATGATTATATATAAGAACTAATAGCATCTTGACGATAGGCAAATGTCAACTAATATTATATTTCAAGTTGCAGATCATTCCTGCGTGTGAGATAATATACATGGATCGTTAGACATCTTTAGAGTGTGTGAACAACCAAAACCTTGTATAGTTTGCTGAGTTATGCTCATGTTAATTAAATGATGACAACAGGGTTCCTTGGGCACTGCTTTGTACAGGAAAGAAAACTAAGTAATTCTTACATTTTTCTCGTGATCCCTTTATGATAGTTTTACTATTTTATTCATATACACAAATCAAGGTTTTTAACTATAGAAGGGTGTAAAAGTTCTCAAAGATCACATCGTAATCACGGTTTTCCTTTTTATTTTCATGGGTGCTCAAAGCCGTTCTTAACATTTTATAGGCGACAAAATAAACAAAGACCCAATAATTCAGCAATATACAAATTTGTAAACTTTAAAAATATATTTTTATTAATAAAATTTAATATCTATACATAAATGATTCAATCTAATGTTATAGTAACTTTTTTATCGTCAAAGTTACCTCAGTCTGTCTTTTTTGTTTACAAATAGTTTCTTCTTAAAATAGAATTACAAATAAGAATAAAATTCCTAATTGGTGTTGGGCAAGCTCCTTAACTGGTGTAGGACTTGTGGATATTTTCTTATACATAATTTTGTTTTTCATTGTTTTTGAATAAAAAATTATAAATCAATAAGTAATAAAATTATTCCTATTTGTATTTTATAAAAATTAGATCTATGTTAAATTTTAATATAGATATGAACATAGAAATTTTTATAATAAATATTTTGTGTCAAGAATATGATAATTTATTTATTATAAAACTTAATTAATAAGATGTTCATAATTTATAATTAATCTTGACTTAATATTTTTTTCTACAAAACTTTGATATTTTGTGTTCAATAATTTCCTAAATAGAATTATGAATAAGAATAAAGCTCCCTAGTTTATGTCGTCTAAGTTAAATAAAGCTCCTTAATAATAATTATGATTGAATAATCAACCGAAAGAGATAAAAAAATCAATGACATCAAATGAAAATCAGAAAAAACTATCCCAGCACATATTTAGCAAGTTGAAAATATGAAGGAAAAAACAGAAAATTAACTTTTAAATTATCACTCAGAAGTTACAATTATGAAAATCTTTTGTTGTCAATTTTTAAGTTAGAATATCTTAGATTCATGTGCTAATGGAATAAAAAAGTTAGAGAGTAAAAACTACAATCAAGTACTTGAGCAAAATTTATAAATAGATCAATATAAAAAGTAAACGTTATAACTCCTTGGAAGAACAAAAAAGCCAACGGTAAAACTCCTTGAAAGGACAAAATAGCTAATGCTAAATTGGAAGTTAAAACAACAAACTTTAAAGAAATCAAATGGAGCTAATGTTAAATTGGAAGTTAAAACAACAAACTTTAAAGAAATCAAATGTTAAGAGTCTCTTACATTGACAACCGTTAATTTTGACTAATTTTTTCCTATAAAGGTGGCCTTTTTTGCTCTTAATTTTGATCATAACTCTCGTCTAAGTACAATGTGGCTTCTCTAAACTTTTCCTATTTCCCTACAGATGTTTTCCTAGGTAGGTCCTCAAATACGCGGGGTATCGAACCTTAAATATTTGACTTAGAAAAGTATGTAAATGCGGAATAATTCATATCAATCAAACTATCAGAGAAAAAAATATAAAGAAATGACATGAAGGCTCACAAGGACGCAAGATAGCTAAGGGACCCCTACTTAATTAGGAGGCAAAAAGTCAGCGATATTTAGCATGGCCATAGCAATAAAATATAGTGACGGAAGAAAGAGAGAGGCAAGCTTCAAAATTAAGGGGCAGAACAGAACAATAGTGGAAATCTAAAAGAAGACGACAAAGTATTGCAGTTGAAGGGTTTTCAAGCGGTGTTTAACAGAAGAAATAGCACTTCTTGTCCCCACCATGATCGTCTCGTGGTCTGACTGGAAATGTCAACGGTTTCTCTATATGGAACCAGTCAGTTCCCTTGATCTAGCTATTAGTGTTACTACAGTATATAATGGCTTAACTCCTATATTCATTTCTCTACTATATATACACCGAATTCTTCTCTATAATTCTCCCTCATATCTATCTTTTTTGCTCGGAGAATAACTAGCTAGCTAGGTATGCTATTTATTCCTTCTCCATCCTGCTTCTCCTGGGCTAATCTCCTTCTGTCTTTGAAACCCATATACACGCGTATTGTTTGTTCTTTATATGTTGTAAACTTGTAATTGATTCACTGTTGTATATAATGAATCACAGACACATAAGAAGCTGATACACATGCCTCCTGCAATGGAAATGACCGAGGTACAAGATGATACACTGCAAATTGATCAATACCAAAAGGGTGTTAGGCAGCTTTATGAGAAAGGTGTAAACAGGGTTCCTTACAAGTACATACTGCCTGTTCAAGAGAGACCAGGAACAACTCATGCGGAATTTGATATAGTAGCCAAAGAAAATATAAAGTTGCCCGTCATTGATTTCATTGAATTGCAAGGTTCTTGCAGGCCCAAAATCCTCAAATCTCTTGCAGATGCTTGTGAGCAATATGGTTTTTTTCAGGTGAGATTCTGATACCTTAATTATCCAAGTAAAATAGGAAGTACTGTTTCTCTGACTATTGACGAGGGAAAGAAAGTAAAGGCTTTTCATGGATGAATGCAGGTGGTAAATCATGGCATTCCAAGCGGTGTCATCAGCAATATGATTAATGTTGCTAAGATGTTTTTCGAGTTGCCATATGAGGAAAGATCCAAGTACATGTCATCGGATATGAATGCTTCGGTAAGATATGGAACAAGCTTCAACCAAAACAAGGACAGTGTTTTCTGTTGGAGAGATTTCTTGAAGCTAATGTGCGACCCCTTGACAGATGTCCTTCCTCATTGGCCTTCATGTCCCACAGACTTTAGGTAAGATGTATGCTTGAGTATATATAACCCTGTAACTTCTCTACATGTGCATTATTTTGGGTGCAATAATTCCCTTCGACTATGATAAACTATATTAACGATTATCATTCTTAATCAGGCATTCCGCGGCTACCTATGTTAAAGAAACCAAACACTTGTTCATACCGCTCATGCAGGCAGTACTAGAGAGCCTGTTGTTGGGAACCACAACTTGTAAAACAGAAGAAGACGATGAAATCATAAGGGAATTTGAACATGGAGGCCAACTAATGGTTTTGAATTGTTACCCTCCGTGCCCTGAACCTGATCTTACTTTAGGAATGCCACCACATTCTGACTATGGATTTCTCACCCTTCTTCTCCAAGATGAGGTTGAGGGTTTGCAAATTCAACATCAAGGGGAATGGGTTACCGTTGAACCAATCGCCAATGCCTTTGTCGTTAACCTCGGTGATCATCTTGAGGTGGGTATGCATGAAAAAGAAAAGTGTACGGATCTTATGATACACTTAAAATTTATACACCTGAGCCCTTTTTTGCGTAAGCTAATGGAGGTTTCTTAAAATTGTGTGTTTTACTAGATCTTTAGCAATGGAAGGTACAAAAGTGTGTTGCATAGAGTATTAGTGAACTCTGACAAAAATCGCATATCGGTGGCTTCTCTGCATAGTCTCCCCTTCACGTCAATGGTGAGGCCTTGGCCAAAGCTCATCAATGAAGCCAATCCAAGGCGCTACAAAGATACAAACTTTGCCAGCTTTCTGGAGTACATAATATCCTGTGAACCTAGGAAGAAAGAATTTCTGGAGTCAAGAAAAATTGATTTACTAAGCTGAGGAAATGGAATCCAGAGATTGCAAGATGACTTTCGTGGCATCAATTATATTTACTATAGCTTGGACCTTTCACTTTCTATTTTATTTTTCTATATGTTAGGCCAACATTTGTTGTATTTTCCTATCTTATGTTATTTATTTAATTTCTCTCTTTAAGGGATACGTTGTTTTTCGTCGCCAAAACACATCTATGTTGTAGTGAGATAAGGAGGCTTTATACTATTCTTCTACTAGCTACATATAAGTAATAATAAGTTTAATTAATCTTATCAGATCAGGTCCCTTTTAGATCACTTGTTCAATTTCCCTACTTATTTAGGAAGCCATGTACCTATTCGTGCCTTTAAAAAAAACATTTTAAGTCCAATGAGGTGAATTCAATCACAATTTGCTACAGAATTAATCGTTCTAAAAGAAAAAATGTATAAAGAAAAGCGTGAAGCAGGATGTTTACTTATTCTAAATGCAAAATTTCAATGATTTTGTGTTTCTTGCATGTCATCAATATTTACAGATGACTAGAGTATAAACTGAAGTGGTGCATAATATATTTTTTTCATGCTAATAAAAAATCCAATTCATCCCTAATGGACTGCTTAATTATAACTTATTTCATATCGTGCTAGTAAAATTCTAACATTTTCTTTCCACTCTCTCCCTTGCATCATCCACAAAATTGGAAATTGTACGCAAGGTGACATTTAACATACTGCTAAGGTCTAAGCCTTGTGAAAGATCCCATTTAGTTTAAAGCCATTTCCATATGAAAGAAATTTCAAGACCAAGTTTTAGAATATTCTTGGAAAAGAATATTCAAGTCAAAATTGTGTGTTTAACGAAAAAATTCTGATGAATTTGCCAAAAAAAAAACCTGCTAATGAAATTTGCAAAACGAAATATTTGCATTTTATGTTGACAAATCATGCTATTCATATATAATTAATTAGCTATTAAAATATTTAAAAGGACTATATGTTTGGAGACTACAAGGAGAGTCTTGGAATAATCGGTAAAAATTGTTACATACATTGATGACTATTTCCTAATCTTTACAAAGCAACGAGCTTTGCGTAATGGGTACGTTAGATTTGACTTTTATATATTTGAAGACTAATACTGTAGAAATACAGCTTTTATGTATTCGCATAACCACGTATCATTTTAATATGCCATGCAAAAAGAGTCATCCTTAATTTCATGGAGGTGTTTAGGTGGAGACTTCCATAGTCTTCAATCTACCAAGTGGATTCAACAACTCGGTAAAAGCGGTAGAGGCATCATGGTCTTAGGATGCCAAAAAAGAAAAACATAATAAATTTATTCTTTCTTTTGATATTACTGAAATGACTATGCTTCGTAACTTAGAAAGATAGAGTTTTTTTTAATAAAATACAGAGATTATATATGGTCAACGGTAATGAAATCTCAAGGTGTTCTATTTAGACATCGTCTTCATTGTTTGACAGCTCTATAACCAAAAAGTTAGTAAAACTCGTAAAAAGTATCCCATCTTTGGCCTAAGATTGAGACTAAAATTATTGATACATATAAACAATGCTCAAGTCAGTAGAAATAGTTGGGACCAACTTTGGGTTACAGTATAATCATTTTGTTGAAGTTGGGATGCCTTTAGGTTTGCGTTAATTGATATTCAAAGCCGCCGGGGCCCAACGGAGAAGTTGAGTTTTATAGGTGATTTTTCCAGGTCTGATATAGCACGTTCTTGACTTCGACTTTCACCACCGAACCATACCTCGATGCTATTCAGTCGATCAAACCTCTCCTTCTAGTCGTTAGACAATAATATGGGATTGACTCGGTGATGCCATTGAATATACGGCTAGAGTCGTTAGACAATAATATAGGATTGACTCGGTGGTGCCATTGTCTATACGGCTGTAGGCACGGTGCAGTCAAATATGAGGACTTGCAGTAAAAAGACTAGAAACGTCCTTTTATGGTTTTGTTAATTTTATTAAAAGTTTTATATGTTTTAGAATTTTGTAAGACACGAGTACATTTGATAAAAATTTTAGAAATCAATTCTTGTATTAAATTGTGTTGTTAAGTCCATAATTTTTCGATATATGTCACTTCACGTAAACGATAACGTTAAAGGAAGAGAATTAACAATTAACAGATTTACATATTATTATTTATATTAAAAATATATTTATATATTTAATATATAACATTAATTTATTTTATTAAAAATTAAATTGCTAG
>JAOQMM010000004.1:17211663-17227953 GCA_027563515.1 Erythroxylum platyclados
TTTATTTTCACGAGAAGAGATTTTGCCACTGAGAAGTCTCCATCTTACATCAATGTCACCAATAATTCCTAAACCTTTTTGCTCATGCTTCATTTTTATGACCTCCAAAAGAGAGTCTGGAAGTTTTTCTGCTCCCCGAACGATCAATTTCTGTAAAGCAGTATGGATCCTACTGCAATCCATGGAACAAAACCACCTCCCTTTTGGCAATTCCTGCAAACACGTAGTGAAACATCTTCATTTCACGATCACCAAAAAAAAAACTCAATAGAATGTGAAATAATTAGACATCAACTCAAAGATCTTCGTCACATAACTATGCCAACTGCAAAAGCACAAACCTTTAAGTTTGCAATTTTATGGCTCCTCAAACAGCCAACATGAAACTCCTTCTCACACTGCAGAAAAGCAAAGATTTAAAAACTAGTTCTGAGTTAATAAATCTAAGCAAAGCATGAAATAGCTCAAACATTTAAAGAACATGACTAGAAATCCAGAAGAAAAAAACTAATCCAAATATCAATTTCTCATTACAGAAGCAAGCAGTTAACATTTCGTCATTTCACGGTTTGAAATTAAAAATAAAATACAGAAAATAGTCCAGAGAACTACCTGATCACACAGTATTATTGTTCGTGGACCAAATCCAGATCTGCTGAAATCATAACCCCTGTACACAGCAAAAATCAAATGAATAACGTCAAAGAAAAGTTGAAGAGACCACAGAAAATCATTATTGGACGTACATCCTTACAAATATAACAAAGTTTAGGAATCACTAAAATGTTCGCAAATTCAAATAGTTTCAGATTGAAGTGTAACTCGTACCGACATAACACACATCCAGTAAACTCAGCTTCTATGTTTCTTACAATCCGCATGCATCTCTTGGTTATCTGCTCTAAAGGATCAATACCAGAAATTCTTCCAGCTGCAACAGCATTTACATTATATTCCACAAACTTTTCTCTTTGGAACATATCCTGGCAAAACTGACAATACCAGTCACCCTGTGGAATACTTGGTAGAGATGCACATCCTGTATAGGCAATAAATTATCAATTCATGCAGATAAAAAATACTAATTGGAAATGACAATTTCCTTAGAAAAAGTTCATACAGAATCAGAAGTTAGGTTTTGTTTTATTGTTCTTAAGATCAAATAATAAATTTTAAATAAGAAAATTGCCATGAATTTTAAAGAAACGAAACAAGTAAAGAACATGGTCCCACCCAAATGTACATGCAATCTATACTTAAGAACAACACAAGGTATGTGTTAAAGCAAGTACAAGTTTTTCCTGTTACTCCTTGTAACGGTAGCAAAGACATAGGTCCTTAAAAATTTAGAAGTAAGCAATGTATAATTGTTGGAGAAAAAGAGTGTCAGGCACATAACGCAGATACATAAATACCAAAAAAAGAGGAAAAACTTAATTTTAAAAGTGACATTTAATAACTCTTGAGCAATGATTGTATGATAATAGACAAAAGATTAGTACTGTAAATCTTGACATGAACCTTCAAAGCAAAGGTACCATGTTTCAGCAGGATAAAAAAGTGGGGCATTGTATGAGTCTACTACCTAAATAACCATGGTCGAGAAATTGAATATCCCTTCTTGAGTTTAGACAATTAGAGCACTAAAAGTTGAAGGAAGCCCAATCTTATGTAGTTTGGAAAGGCCCAAAACTAATAAAAAGAAAGAGCAAGTTTTTCTAAGTTTTGGCCTTTAGAGAGCCCCCATGGTGAATGATTCTTGATATAACATATTAATTGCCCAAAACCCATCATAGTTACAAATAGTTCATTCTTTGTTGCCTTTATTTCATCCTGTAACTATTTATATCTGTTTCTCAAGATGGACAATTCAATGTATTCACAATTCAGGGCATAAAAAAGTTCCATTCAAGTAATCCTTGGGATAAAAGATATACCACCTACCTAGTCCACTTCCAAATATTAACTGAAACCCGACTCGCGCTGAAGAAATATTGGATAACCAAGGACTTTAACAAGATAATTTATCTTAAGAAGCATATCAATCTTCTTATGATGATAAAAAAAAATTACAAACCTTTGTGAAAGGCCCTTGGGCATCCATCACAAAGAATAAGGTTCCCACCATCCGCACAAACAATACACAGGTCATCATTATCCTTGGCAGAATACTTGCGGCCTTTTGAAAGAGAGATTGCCAATTCATGGAGTGACACACCATTAGAGGTATAGATATATGCATAGCTGTCAAGAAAACAAAAAGTCCATTTTATCAAAACACATGGAAAGATATATGCATAAAAAATGTAATGTGTACAATCTTACGGTTTCTTGCGCGTAGCCCAGCCTGCATGAGCTTCAAAGGTTGAGGGGCTAACCTGTGCATTATTAATTAAGAATCTTCAGCACCTTTGACAAGAGATTACAGAACCAAAACATTTAACTAAAATCAAAATGTACCTCGCAATTGCAGCAACAACAAAGTATTCCAAAGCCCCTTTTATAACCCAATAGCAATTTCTGTTCACAAGAGTTCATTACTTTACACACTAAGAATGTGACAATATATAAGCATGCAAAATATTTATCTTAACCACCTGCCCACGAGCATAGTATGCTACTTCAGTTCCATCAGGCAATCCACCTTCCTCAAAAACCAATTTATGCAAGCGCTGATCTCTTTAGAAAAAAAATAATAATCATGACCAGTTACTATGCACAAAAAGATTTAATAACAAAGAAGCAACAAATACAAGAAAACTATCATGAGAATAATAAGAATAACAATGATACAGATATAGGGAAAGAATCTAACTTTGTCGTTATTCTCCACTGACACTTATTTTGGGGAGAGACACTTGCTGGTAGGCTTTTCAAGGACTTTGACATTGACAAAGGTTTTGATTTCCTGAAACAAGGGCCCAAAAAAAGAAATATGTAAATTCAATAATGTGTACTAAGGAAATTGAATAATAAAATCTGAACAGATAAAAATATTAAATCATAACAATGTTTATATGCTAATGCAACTTCAGAATAAAAGCTACAGCAAACTTGTCAAATAATGAAAGAATTGTTAAATCTTAAACCATGATAAGGAAATGACAAATTAACGTGATGTTAAAAAAAACAACCTCCATGTGGTCTTCCATGGCTTAAGTTTCCTTGAGGATACATGCAATGAAACACTTTTTTAGGGATTTTTGATCATATCCTCATCTAATGACCTGAAGTAGTGTAGAATTATGAAATAAGGAATGTACACAAGATAGCATAACACCAACCCAAGTATCCAAAAGAGTGTTTAAAACTAATAAGTCTTGCCAAATGATTGACAGGAAAAACCACAAACATTTTCTTACTATGACAAAAAGTAAAAAAAAATCAGCATCCAAGTCAGATAAAAGCAATAAAGTAGAATCTGAGATGTAAATGATACTAACTCAAATGCTGCTTTCTGTTCAGTCCTTTTTCTAGATGACATGCGCACTGGGGAATTTGTGGACTTTATCCTTATTTGTGATTTTGCTGACCTGAATGATTCAAATGAGTACGCAAATAAGGGCAAAAGTCACAAAATGACAATACAGCAATGCAATGTAAGGAAATGAATGTAGGCATAAATCATGTGCTCAGGTGTTACTTGCTTTCCAAAGATAAAAGCAAAACAAGGGAAAAAATATACACTGACAAATCACAGAACCACAAGGGATACCAACTTTCTTTTGATCATAGCTGGAGTACTCTCTAGCAAGGATGTACCAATTGAACCACTGTTGGAGCAGTCCAAAGTCAAAATTGGTTCAGTTGAGCTAAAATAAGAAAAAGAAAGTATGTTAAAAAAACTGATCTCACGCATACATAACTCACATGATAGTACCCTACTATGCTAATTCATTGAGTGATTAGGATCATCTCAGTTAAAAGGATAACAAAGGACATACCTAGCAGTTGCACTTGTTTCAATAGTTAAGCTTCCATGGGATTCTTTGGAGTCTGCACATGAATTGCATAGAGGCCCTACTTTGCCAACATAAATCGTAGGAAAGATACCTAGGTTGTTTCAAAGAAGAAAGAAAAGACGATAATAAAAGCTTTTGAATAAATTTACCACAGACATATCACAAAACAGAATATTCAACCAAATAAGCCACCTTTGCATCTTCTACAAGTGAATGTTTTTTCTTCAGGCAAGCCACTAATGGCAGTTTGAATTGTAGCTTCTAAAGTATCCAAAGAAGAAGATCTGCATGCATTCAATACATCAAGCAAGCTCTTGCCATTCTCAAAACAAATGTATTGTCCTGCCCGTCTGTATTGTTTGATTGCATGAATCTCAAATTGCGAAGGTGGAATGACCTATACAGTGAAAGAAACAATCATCACAAAATGATGTATATGTCGAACCACATTGCAACAACAAAACATACTGCAGAAGTAAACCATACTTACTCTACGGCCCTTGCAGAGTGAACAAGAACACAGAATCCCAATATCTTTAATCGTACCCCGGAGTCCAAATGCTTGGAACTAAGATTTCCGAAGGAGATAAACAGAATCTTATGAGCTGCCTTAAATGAAAAGAATCAATTGCAGGGAAACTCATGCAAAAAATGACAATGTACCTTTTTGCCACCCATGTATACCACCGGCACCCCTTCAAGTAAACCAGTCTCAAACAGTTCCTTGACAGTCATCGGTACATTCTCCAGCGCAATCTTTTTTGACATTTTCAACTCCAAATTCTTCTTTGGCGGAGTCAATGCACTTCCTTCTGCTATCGTCTCGACATCAACTCTAGAGACTGCTTCACCGTCGATAGCATCAAACCCATTAACCTTAACCTCCACTGCCTCACCTTTAACTTTCATAATGGACCTAGGAAACCGTTTCAACTTCTTCCTCTTTAGAGAACTGCCCTTTTTAACCATCAACATAATAGGACCGTCTTCATCAGCCTCACCCGACTTGTCATCTTTAAAAATACCCATCTCCACACTGCAATGAGCTCGATCATCACTCAGATTACCAACCACTTGGCTTTCTTCATTCAAATTATCAACCCTTTGTCTCTCTTTAATTACACTCTCAACAACCCCGCATTTTTTACTTCCATTGTCCAACACTCCATTTGCCCCGTTAACAACCCAAACTCCTCTCGAATCATTATCTATACTTATTCCATTATTACTTACTTCAAATTTTGACCCTTCAAAACCATCAATTGATTTATCTCGAGCATCGACGTTGACACAGTCAAATAATTCATTAGCTCTACTCTTCCGAGAATAAACAAAGTAGCCATTTACCTTATCGAACTTGATTCTCTTACTACAGCTAAGAGCCTGTTGAGTCGATGACTGAGTCACAGTCTCCCCACACTGATCAACGGCCACAGAATCGAGCTCCCGCTTCATGACTAAGAGCGTAAAAGATCAACTAGAACTCGAAGGATCGAAACCCTAAGCATGAAATTGGGGCCAAAAACCACCGATTATAAGGTTTCGGCTCAGAGTGAGCGAAACAACAACAACAAAAAAACGGCGCCAGAAAAGAGGGTAGAATGAAAATTGGAGGAATAAGAGGAATCGGAGAAGTAATTAAGGAGTTGTTGAAGAGCAGAAAACAAGAGTTTATGGATTCTGGATTTGGGGCTTTGATTTTGAATTGATTTTAAGAAAAAAAAAATAAAAGACGTGAAGAGGAAAGCTAAAGGAGTCGTACTCGTGTCAGGTTGGGAGGTGAACTGACCAAGTAGATTTAGTGAGAGAGCGGGTGGAGAGAAAAATGAGATGAGGTAAGTGGCAGGATATGTAAATATGTTGAAAAGGGAACACTGAATTTACTTTGACACCCCTTTGGTCTATTTTATATGATTGACATATGAGAAAACTTCAAAATTCGGATTTATGTTAATAACTTCATAAAAATATTAATCCCATATATTATAAAACATTAAGCTTTAAATAACTTCAGGATTGTTAATTATTGATAATTCTTAACAACTAATTTAGTATTAAAATTGAATTTATCTCACTAAAAACAAAAAAACCTTCAAAATCGTGATTTTATACGTTTTTAATTATAATAAAATAGTTTGAAGGTAATTTTTAATTCCTAATATTTGTATTAAACTTTAAATTAGATTATTACACTTGTCAACATACAAATTTAACCTCCAACTCCCCCTACTCTTCCTTTCAAGTTATTTCCTCGACGATTCCTTGTTTTTTCTTGATCTTTAGTCCTAAACAACTTTCTCACCTTCTTTAGTATATTTTCCTATTGTTCCTTTTGATTTGTCTCTTGTTATCTTTCTTTTCTAACCCTTGTTCTTTTCTTTCTTTCTTTCTTTCTTTAGTTATTGTCAGGTAGTGAACTTCTCAGAATTTGTCCCACCTTTAGGATAAGCTTAATCCTCTCACCCTGCCTCTCCTCCTCCTGACATCCGTAGCTCCTCCTCTAACCTATCCCTTACCTCCTTTTCATCTCCAGGAATTTCTTTCACCAAAAAATCTTGGCATTAAGCCCTCAGAGATACTACCCTAACTCTGAAGCTTCACTATTGTCTACTTGGAGAGTATTCCTCCATAGTAGCTCCTATGATTGATATCCTCAAAGAGGGGGCCTTAAAATGGAATTGTACTTCAATACGTTTCTTCCTAAATAGAAAACCTGCTTCCCAGGAAATCAACTCATTGGCTCTTCTCCATTAGAAGTCCTTAAGCTTGCTAGAAGTCTTGGTTATTGAAGAAAATTTATTCCTCTTCAAGTTTGCTTCATCCATTCCAGGCTCAAAAGGTAATTGAAGCAAGTCCATGGCTTTTTTATAATAACCTTTATTTGTGTAGAAATGGAAACATGACTTTAACATGCAAAACAATAAGGTGAAGCAAGTTCCTTTATATCTTAACATTCATAGTCTTCCATTAGAGTATTATACTACCAAAGGCCTAAGCTATCTTATCAGCTAACTTGGTAAGCCTTTATGCTTGGATGAAGCTACTACTAACATGAAAAAAGTGGGATACGCTTGAGTGGACTTCCAATAGCCTCTTCCTGAACTCATTTCAATTATGAGGCTTGATGAAGATGCAAAACTTTTTTAGGAGTCAATGAAAGTTTCCTATAATTAGAGACCTAACCTTAAGTAGAAGAAGAAATGGCAACCAACTAAAAGATTATGCAGAGTTAACTTTTATAAGGAACTAATAAGCTCCTTTACAAAGGATTCGGGGGAGTTAACACTAAAGAATCTAACCTAAGAACTAACTCCCTAGTCCTAAGTACTGGTGCCTAATTACCTTATAAACACATACAAACTAATGACCTTAAAGTAGGAGTGGTAGGAAATCTAGACGTTGAGGTTGTTAATCTAAATTGGTCAACTCCCCAGAGGAATATATGCTAAAAGAGGCTACAACTCCTAACAAGTTACTTGATGATGCAGGAAAGGATTTCCAAGTAGTCAATAGAAGGAGATCGAATAGAAAAAGGAAAGGCTTTAAATCTTCCCCTAATCTGTGACTCTCCTCTGTTGGAATGTTAGGGGTCTTAATTACCCCCATAAATAGCTTATGCTTAGAGATTACCTATAGTACCAACCCTTATTTTGTAGGATTACTTGAAACCAAGCTAATAAAGATATGTTAAAGGAGTCTAAGATTCTTAAAGAAAGGTTAGAAGCTCATCACCAATCACCAGCAACATCATAAAGGTCAAATTATAGTTGTTTATGACCCCATGAGATCCATAATAGGAATTATATTATACAATACCTTTTTATAAATCTTTCTATGGGATTGTTAGTGAATAATATCAGTATAGAAATTACATATGCGTATGTTTGCAATCATATATTCTAGAGAACTCCATTATGGGAGGAGTTAAAGAGCTTAACACTCATTATTAATCTTTTGTAGATAATCTTGAGTGATTTCAATAACATGTTACACCAATATGATGCTAAAGGTAATGCTTGCCTTAAGAACTACTCAGAGGACCTAAGGGAATATGTAAGGGGTATACAGGTTACTAACCTCTCTATGGAAGGGCAATTCTACACTTACAGCAACAA
Organism: Erythroxylum platyclados; assembly: GCA_027563515.1. Lineage (NCBI taxonomy): Eukaryota > Viridiplantae > Streptophyta > Magnoliopsida > Malpighiales > Erythroxylaceae > Erythroxylum > Erythroxylum platyclados. The sequence continues at coordinate 17,219,741 of JAOQMM010000004.1, forward strand.
ACAAAAGGATTATTGGTTCCTAAGGAAGAAATTAGCTAAAACTATGATGAATGGACAATGGTTAACCTCTTTCCCCAATAGCAAAGAAACCTTTGCCAATCCCCTATTTTCGAATCACACTCAAATTTTAGTGTAAAACTTATCAGGTTTTAAGAAAATTTTCCATCCTTTTAGATTCAACTTATACTGATGGAAGCGGATACTTTAAGGAAACTCTAAAGAAACAATTATCCCAGGACATTAAAGGATGTAAACACTATATTTGTATGTAGAAACTCAAACTAGTAAAGTTGAAGTTTAAATCCCTTAATAAGCAAAGAATAGGGGATACCTTTTATATTAGAACTCAAGCTAAGAATCAATTGATCTTAATAAAATCTTTTCTAGTAATGTCCCTTACTGATTAAACATTTTAAAATTAAAAGAGTAATCTCTTTAATTACACCAATGCTATTGAGATCAACCATTCACTTTGGAAGCATAAATCAACAATTAATTGGCTATTAAAAGGTGATATGAATTCTTCTTTTTTCTGTAATTCAATCCTTAGTAGAAAGAAACATAATAGAATCAATCATATATATGAAGCTCAAAGGAACGTAATTGATACCTGGTAAAGGATTCTTCAAGAAGCATATAATTTCTTCTTTGGCTCTTTAGGAACTTCAATTAGTTGTCAGTCTTTTCTCCAACTCTTACAATAAATTATTAAGGAGTAACTTATTAATGAAGAAGTTGCCTACTTAATCAGTCCATTTATAGTAAAATATGGAGCATGTTTTATTTTTATACATTCTAATAAAGCTACAGGCCCTAATGGGTGAATCACTTTTTCTTTTAGAGAGCTTAGAAAAAATTTAGGTCTATTGTTATAGATGTAATCTTGGAGCTCCTCAATTATGGCAAAATGTTAAAGGAGGTTATGAAACCTTTTTATGCTTTATTCCCAAGGTGAGTAATCGTTCTTCCTTTAAGGATTTTAAACATATTGCATGTTGTAACATAATTTATAAACTTATATCCAAGTTACTAGTAAAGAAATTGAATGAGCTACTCCCTTAGTATATTGATTTTACCTAAAGAGCGCTCATAAAATACATCAATAGGGGACAATATCCTAATAGCTCAGGAGCTTTTCAAAGGCGATGATAGGAAGCATTTATCCAAAGATCTCGTCCTCAAAATATATTTCCAAGAAGCCTTTTAATTCTATTGACTGGAATTTTTCTTCCATACTCTCAAAGCCTTTGGTTTTCCTATCTTGTTTGTGAATTGGATTAAGTAGTGTATTTCTTCTATCTCATATAGTATTGAGGCTTCCAAACCCATCAAAGGAACCAAGTGTATCAGGCAAAAAGATCTTCTTTCTCCATATCTCTTCATATTGGCAAAGGTAGTCTTTATAAGACTCCTAAGACTTATTTCCACTAGCCAAGGTAACAAATTCAAGTTCCTTTTTAAATGTTAAAAGTTAAAATAATGTAACTTATTCTTAATAGATAATCATATCTTGTTCTTAAATTAGATAATAACTCCTTATATGCTTTAATGACTACATTAAACACATTTAAAGAGATTTCAAGGCTCTCCATTAATAAGGAGAAGAGCTAGCTTTCTGTATCTTCCAATGCTCTCACATTTCTACCCGGTTCTCCTTCCTTGTTGGTTTAAATACTAAGAGACCTCCTTTTACTTAACTTGGGATACCCATATCTACTAAGAAATAAACTTATATTGATTTTTTTCCACTAATTGAAAGGATCCATAAAAGGATTTCAGCTTGGTCTTATAGAAGCCTCTCTTTAGCTAATAGAATCCAACTTATCATCTCAGTCTCAAACAACTTTCACATTCACTGGTCATCCCACCTTTTGATACTTACTAGTATTATCAAAACAATTAAGAAATTATTAAGGAATTTCCTTTGGTCTGAAGACTATAATAAGCATTCCACGACTAAGGTTAAATGGAGAGATCTAACTACTCCTAAAAAGAAAGGAGGTCTAGAAATTATTCTCATCTAGATAGCTAACAAAATAGGATACTAGTGGAAAAGTAAGTAGTTTTGTTTATAAGGATACATGAATATTACTTGAGGGGAACTAATACCTGGTAAATTCCAACAAAATACCAATTTCTCTTATACTTTAATACAGCTTATGAAACTGAGGAACATGTCAGGCAAGAGTTTTTAAATAAAATTGGTGATGGTACCCTTACAAGATTTTGGTTTGATTTCTGTACAAAAAGTTAGTCCTCTAAGGGACATTGGAGAATTAAACCCCCTTTATTCGACTATCCCTTATTCGACATTGGAGAAAATCCATCTATTATGCATATTAGACATGGCATTATTTTGGAATCTAATCTTAATTAAGGAGCCCCTTATGATTGAAGCTACCATTGTTGGATTTCCATCAACTTACAAATCTCACTCCTTGTAACCTATTAAGGTTTATATGTTTAAAATAGGCTATGTTACCTTTTAGTTGTTTAAGAAGCTAAATGATTCCAATCTCTTTATCAATTGGTTTCTTGTAATCCCTTTTTTGATCAATGGTATATTATCTAATCCCTAAAAACATACAAAAATAATCTTCAGTTTCAAAAAAAACATATAATTTCATATACAAATTGATAGAACTCTAAATTTATATAAAATTTCCATTAGCGATATGCCACAATAACTATATAAACAGCTAAAGTGGGCCCTAAATTATGAAACCCCAAATTAATTTTAAGGATTTAGGGTTTTTAATAATCAATTTAAGGTGACAATTCTAGGTCTTTGAATTTCATTCATCTTTTGTTTAATGAATTTCAGGATGAATTTTATTTCAAAAGTTCATTATTGAAATTGTTACCATCCATGAATTCTCCGCTTGGTATAATACTTACATTTTTTTACCATTCTAGTGGATATAGATTTAGCTAAAACCAATTGGAAGCATTGTAATACTTCTTCTCGTCATCATCTTCTTTGAGTTCGACAACTTTTCTTTTAAGAATTTATTGATTATAAATATCTTATTAAGCATGGTTGATTCCATCGAAACTTTCTTTTAAGATCTCAGACTGGGAAACTCATAAGTGTCTAATAAGTATTTGGGATTTTTTGTTTCCTTCCTTTAAAACATCAGCAATAAATGCTCGAATCCACTGAGTCATCCCATTTTTAATACATGTTATGGCAATATTTGTTGATAATATTATTGCCCTCTTTCTCTTTAGGATGCTTATTTCCTTCTAAACTTCACAGCTCACTCTAATGAACCAATTTTGAAATAAATTTTTAAAATAAGACTCATCAAGAAATTCATTAAAAAAATCCCCAAAATCATATAACCATCTATACTATATGGCTAATATAGACTCATAAATTAGAAAAAAAACTAATTCAACTTTATTGATGAAACCTTGAACTAACAACCTTGTTGCATAAATTTTCCTAATTTTGATGCAAATTTTACTTTGAATTAAAATTGTTTTAATTCATTTGTTGCTAATTTTCGCTGGTACAGCAGGTTAAGATCCAGACAATCATCTTCAAGAATTCATGTCACAGGAATGAAGCCTAATGGTGTTATCGAAGATAAAATCAAATTATTGTCAATCCAATTCTCCTTAAAATGCAAAGCCTATGATTGATTATATTACTCGTCACCCTTTCATATTACTATATGAAACAAAATGAAGAAGCAATTGTTAGAAGAAAAAATTTTTTAACTCCAAGGACCACTAGCATTTAAAAGGACATTTGTGGCATTCGACAATACACTAAAGATTTTTTGTATGAGTATTGGGAACATTTGAAAAAGCTTTGTGCTAATTGTCCACACCGCTAAATTAGTAAACAACTCATATTCTAGTATTTTTACGAAGGACTTCTACCAACTAAAAAGAGTATTTTTTATGCCACCAGTAGATGAGCACTTATTGATAAGACACAAGATGAAGCTTACACAATGATCACTAATATGGCATCCAATTCCTAGCAGTTTAGTGCTAGGGCAAACTATTTAACTCAACGAGTCAGTGAGGTAAACATTTCTTCTCTTGGAAAATGTGTGGATAATCTTATTCCACTTATTCATCAATTGGCCATAGGAAAAATGAAAGCATCAAAGGTATATGGGATTTGTTTAGTTATAGCACATCCAATCAGCTAGTTGACAGATCTAATGCATATCTTAAAGGTTAATGGAGGATGTTCTTGTCCAAGTTAATGAATAATTGATATTCCCTATTGACTTTTATGTTTTAAGCACGGAAAATGGTGATACAACAGCCCCAATTCTATTCGGGAGACCATTTATGAAAATGATAAGGACAAAATTTGATGTGCATAATAGAGCTCTAATAATGAGTTTGATGGCGGATTTATGCAATTTCAAATTCAAGATATAATGAAATCTCCTAATATGGATTGTCATATATTTTCAATTGATCTCATCGATTCATTAGCATATGATGTTTTTAAGCTAGAGGAAAATGATTCTGATAGATGAAGGATTGTATTGTCGAGCTAACAATGTTAAACAAACATGTTATTAGGAGGCACCCTGCATTTGTTTTAATTTCATTCACGCTTGGATTACATGAAATTAGACACACTCGTGTGAAGTTGAATATAATCGTGTAAAAAAGTATACGGTCGTGTACCCTCGAGTGTGTAACTATTTAGAACCGTATGGAGATTGGTGGATGATGTTTCACTTAGATACAACCGTGTCCCCTTAAGTGTGTAAATGTCTGCAATCATGTGAAGTCACGACTGTTGAGGTAAAATTAATAGACACAGTCTTAGACATAACAGTGTGTATAACCATGTTCGACACAAAAAACTGTAAATTTGTCAAATTCCCAATGAGTTGCTAGACATCTAGTTTCCACCTGTTGCATAAGTAACACCCTAACAAGCCACTCAACAACACCAGCACTATAATAGACCCACTTGCCACGTACTTTCACTAAATTCCCCATCCAAAACAAAAAGAAAAACAAGGCAATTTCTTTTTCTTCTTTCTTTCATTTCTTGTTTTTCTACTTTTTGCACTTTACTGTTTGGTGTGGAAGTGGGGAATATTTTTTCTTGTTATAATTTTGTATCGCGATGAGTATTTTTAGGATGATTGAGCACTTTCTTTTAATTTCTTATTTGTGCCTAATGCTTTTGGAAATTGATGAAATAAGATGTTCCAAAGAAATTTTTGTTAAATTGTTTTGAATAAATTGAATTTTATATGTGCGAATTGAGACTAAAACTGATTAAGATAAAGGCTAAACACATGGATAAGTTTGAATAGCTAGGTTATGCGCTTAGATAAAGTGAGAAAATTGATTAATGATAAAACTATTGAGACTAAAAATGTTGTCTAAAGCTTTGGCTATCTTGTTTTGTTAGTTTTTCATTTGCTTAGGGACAAGCAAGGATTAGGTGTGGGGGAATTTGATTTTTCATAATTTTGCCTAATTTTTAACATTCAAATCCTTCGTTATCTTATTTTAATATGTTCAAACTCGATAATTTTATAAGAAAAGGATTAGCCCTTAATTCAAATTTGAAAGTTTGAAATAAAGAAGCAATATCACTATTAATTAAGGACGAATCAAGAAGATTTACGATTAGATCAAATTATTGGAATCAAATTGAAATATGGAAAAGCATTATGGCATAATCTTAGGCATGGGCACATTCAGTGAAAATTGCAATTTCCAGACTTCGAATCTGCAAGAGAAAAACATGTTAAAAGTTGTTCGAATCTTATCTTAGCTAAATCTGGTAAAAATCAATGATTTTATGATTTTTTGGATCCAAGGAATCACAACAAAAATGTTTCCACATGGGATTTAAGTGTTTATAAATAGGGACAAGGTGAAAAAGCAAAGTATCCAAAGTTTTCTAGCTGAAAATTCCAACTTTTCACCAAGTCTTATTTTCCCTCCATTGTAGATGTTAGAGTAGCTTTTCTTCATTAGATGTAAGTAGTAGTTATATCTATTGTTTGGCTTATTTTCTTTATAGTGGTTGAAGGAAGTGGAAGCCTTTTGGAACTTTAAAGATTAGGAGGCAATTAGGTCTTAATTTGAAGTGTTTCATTTATTAATGTATTTGATTGCTTTTTTGTGCTTTTATTTTATGATTATTTTCAATTGATTTTTAATGTGAGCGATTAGTATATTGATTGAAATGATCATTTGCTAGATTATAGTTTGAATATGTAAGAGTTCAATTTTTTTTAATCTTTTGTAGCAACCAAGAGTTTTAGTTTGTTGTATCAGAAATTATTAGTTTTCGGAAAATTATTCAACTAGATTAAATACAACTATGGGTGTTGCGTTATATTGTTTTGATGGTTTTTCTTTTTTTTTAAAAAACTATTGCTTAATTAAATTTTAGATTGTATCTAAGGTTTTTAAATAATAAGGATTAATTAAATTATGTTTTTTCAATTAACTAATTCTAAAGAAAGAAATATTTTTAATTTCATATAAATATATGATTAATGAAATAACTATTTTGTGCTAATAATCAATCATAGTTTCAAAAGGTAGAAGCAATCATAAACCAAGGTTTGTTTTATTGATAACTCTCAATTCATTATTTCCTTTATTTTCTTTGTCAATAAAATTCATATTATCACAACCACTATTTTATTTTTAAAAAATTTTCAAACTAGCATTCCTCGCGGGATCAACTCCTACTTTCCTATATCACATTGTTAATTGCTGGAATTTATGATTTAATTTAGGGTGCAAATGACAACTTTACTAGATTACTACAGGAATATAGCATTTCCTCACTCTATTAGGATCCTGTAACTACAAAAAACCCTTAAACATTTATCTGTTATTTTTCACAATTGGTAGTTCACTTGGGTTTGGTTGTTGAAACAATAAATTAAGATCAAGTTATGCATATGGTCCTTTGTCCTCTAAATTTAATGAAACTAACAATGGGAATATAATATACATTAAAAAAATTCATGTTGTCTTGTCATCATAAACAAATATGCTAGGCATCTTTTCACATTTATCTTTTACTTCATTGATTACAATATTATAGTCATATCTAAGAGCATTTTGTTTTTTGTTTTATGTTTTTATACAAAAAGAGATTGCTGAAATATAGTAAATTATAGAATAATTAATTTATTCTTTTAGAGATATTAATTTGTAAATTAATATGAAAAATGATGAGTTTCCATAGATTTTACAAAAAATAAGAAAAAAAGTTAATTAACTTATGAAAAAGGAGTGAAGCAACCATTTCTTTATGAGCTTATTCGATCTTATGGTCAGGCTAGTATATTTGAACATAAACTTTTGAGCAAATAGATTAATTGGATTTTTTTTTTCATAATGAGTAAAAAGGTAGGCATATGTGAACCTGGCGATCAAGAACCCTTTTAAAGAAGAACCACATGATCGCCTTTTTTATAATGTGCTAGGCCTTTATTTTATTCACTTTGGTATAGAGCTAAATGTAAACGATTGTTGTAACAAATATAACTACCATCATTTGGGATAGTATGTCTATTGGACAAACCTTTGTATTAAGGTTTGAGTTTGAAAAATCAGTAAAGAAAAAGAAAAGAACTATCATTTTCTTAAATGATTAATGTTCATGTCCATATATAAAAATACATGGATATTCATATATCTTGCTTTTTATAAAAAAAGATGGATTTTCAAGTGAAGAATATGGCTTTCTTTCCTATGCTCATCATCATTCATGTTTAGAACAAATATGACAGATACAAGAGAAGAAAAGAACCAAACCATCCCTCTATAAAGAAAGTGATATATACATTCATTTATATAGTCTAAGTGGGGTTATAGAAAGTTATCCTATTTTTTTCTGAGAAAAGGAACAAAGAACTTCTAGTGATAGATAAAGAAAAATAGCAATATATATATATATAAATATAAAGAGAAGGTAGGAGATGAGAAATTAAAATAACGAGAAGTTATGATAGTTAAGATAAATAGAAGTTTTATGTTTTATGTAACGCCCCAATACCCCCTTGGGTGGATACCAAGGCGCTACGCACTCATTTCTCGCTTTCACACGTTCTTTGTCAATTTCACTGATTAGCGGAAGCGATTACCAAGTTATTACACATGCAATTTCCGTTTTCATACATTGCGCGGCGGAAATAATTTAAAACACATACATTGAAATCAGAAGTTAATAAACATGCTTTTTCATT
>JAOQMM010000004.1:17228053-17238570 GCA_027563515.1 Erythroxylum platyclados
TTAATCTCAATTAAACCACTTAATCCACTTTCAATTTTACTAATTCCAATTAGGGTATGTTTTGGGGTGTTACAATTTACATAAAAAAAATAACATAAATATTATATTTTTAGTGTGTTTAATAGGATCTCAAGGTGTTAAGCATATTCCTTCTTCTATTTTGCATTGGAACATTGTGTTATGAACATCCTTTCAAATAACGAATATATTTTGGAGAGTTATTTTATTTTTAAAGCTCATTAGTAATACATCTACAAATAGATTAAAGCAATGCAATACTTGGGTTTTATTTTTAGTGAGCTCTGGTTATACTGTATGAGAGAGTATATCACATAAGGATGAGTATGTGAAATGTTGAATTATAGGCTACTAAAGTGGGAAAATGGTAATTAATATTTTAGAGTTGACAAATGCCTTCGTTATTGAGATAAAAAAAATAGAAATCCATTGCTGATTGAACATATGTCTAATACCATGGCCTATCCAAATAGTTCCAGTTGTTTGAGTACACATTTAGGAAATGGTACCCTTTAATTGGCACTTTTGCTTCTCAGGGTGCCTTAACAAAAAATATTCATGTGTAATGAATTTCTTATTATTAATCTTTTAGCAAATTATTATGTTATCCTTTATTTAATGTAATAACCTAGTAAATAATCAACTTTGTGTTATATAATATCTACTCCTTCTCTCCTTCTAAATGGCAATTGACTTTGCTTGGAATCAAGATATACAAACTGGTTATGCTTCATTACCTAATGTGATTCGAACTCCGTTTTAAATGAGGTAGTCTTATGGTTTAACATATTACAATACTTGATTGGATACTAGTTTGCACATTCTGTTTGCTTATTAATGTGAGTTTGTTAGAGTTTAACTTCTCCAAATACTCTATGCATTATCATGTTATTACATTGAAATTGCCACATTGTTTGGCTGTCATATTTTTAACATACTTGAATGTTATGTCAAATTATTTTATCACAGTTTTAGTGAACATTTTTTAGTTAAATTGAGGAAAAATAATTTACCCTACTGAAAGATAAAGAATTGCATACTTCTTTTAATAATACATACTTCAAACCTTGCATGAGATTATCATTTTTTGTTATTACTCATATGTAATTACTTTTAGAATGGAAGCTTTAAGCAATAAGAACAATTCCAATGATTGTATAGAAATGAATGAAAAGGATGAAGTATAGTATGATGCCATAAAGATGTACTTTATCTCATTAATGGTTGAAGAAGTGAAGAAGGGAAATTGAATAACTATTACCTTTTCCAAATCTGGTTGGAAAAATATTAAGTTCGATCTTCAAATAAAATTCAATAAAGAGTATATTGATGTTTAGTTAAAGAACAAGTTTAATGCATCAGGGCTAGATTAAAGAATTTCAAGAACTTACTTAAAGAAATAGGAATCAGTTACAACTCTTTCACTGATGAAGTTAATGTTATAGATTGATGTTGGGAAAATATATTTAAGGTAAAATATGTCCTTTTTAATTAATATTTCATATTATATAATTTTGTTCTCAAGTTTCCTTTTCAACATTGTCGGTGCCTAAAATGGCTTACAAATTCAAGAAAAAAGGATGCAAAGAGCTTTCAAATTTGTGTCATATTTTTGGAGATACTACTGCAACTATTTGCATGTGAATCCATCAACTAAATCTCCATTGAATAGTATAAAAGTGGAATATAGAATTGATATTGATATTGATGTTGATGAAGATTGCTCATATAAAGAAAAAGGACATCAAGTTGCAAGTTCTCCTTCTAAGAAAAAGAAATCTCCTAAGAAGAAGAAGGAAAAGATGACGCACTCTAATGTTTTAAAAGAGGTCTTAATTATAATTGGTGAACAATAGAAAAGAAAGAATGATTTACATAAGAAAAAATTGTCCACAACATCATCCATTATAGAGAATGGATTTAGAACTTCATCAGTTAATCAAAAGACTAATATAGCAATGTAATGTTTAAATTCTTTAAATGAATTAAGTGTTAAGTGTGTGCAATATTGAAAAGTAGTGAAGGCTTTACATGATTATCTACTTCAGAGGGAGATTTTTATGAATATGACAGATGTAAGGAAGCTGAATTGGATTTTTTTTAGTTATATTTAAATGTTATTGCATATTGAAGCCTTATTAGATTAGATATTTTTATATTAAGAACTATTATGTCGTTTGAACATTTTAAATGTATGTTTTATATGAATATTTGATGTGAACTTTATGACTAAATGTTTAATATAAACTTCTTAAATTTAAGTTAAATGTCACTGTGTTTTATAATCATTTTATCATTTATATTTAAATAGTTTATTAAATATTTAATGATTGTATTATAGATATAAGGTTTCTTTATCGAATTTCAAATTAGATTCTGATGATGAACTGATGAAGGTATTTATTATTCCTCTAGCTGGAGAAGATAATGAATATTTCCATTTACATAAGTAACCATGCAGAACTTATGCTCTATCAAGTCATAATTGGATTTTGAAACTTTTAAATAGGAATTCTACAAGAATTCATGAGAATTTAAGAATGAGCAAGACAATCTTCTTATATGATAAGTTAAAGAGTTTAGGAGGCGTAAAGCCAATAAGTCATTTGATTATGGAGGAACCAGTAGCAATTTTCTTGATGATTATAGGGCATAGTGAGACAACTAGAATCAATGCAGAGTGCTTTCAATATTTGACCTGGACAATTTCAAAATAATTTCACAAAGTCTTATATGCAGTTAATCACTTTACAAAAAAGTCATTACTCCGCCATCCTTTACCAATACACCTCTTGAGATTCAACAAAATTCAAAATTCTTTCTATATTTTTAGGTATATTTGTATACTTAATTATTATTTTCATTACGTCTTTATAATTAATAATTATTCTAATAATGTAATTTTATTTTTTAGGATTGCATAGGAGTAATAGATGGTATACATATTAATGCAAATATTCCAACCAGTGAACAAATATCGCCATGCTGATCCAACCTAAAATGTTATGTGTTATTGCTCATTTGGTATATGTTTCACATATGTAATAACTGGATGGGAATATACTGCTAATGACTCTTGAGTTCTTTCAAAAATATTAACAAATCTAGCAACCCAATTTCCTATGTATCCACAAGGTATTACATTATTTTAAATAAATGTAGTAATTACGATTAATTTTGATAGCTTTTTGTTAATATTATGCTTTTTATAAGTTAGTTAAGTTTTATTTGGTTGATTCAAACAACACCCCTATGTCTAAATTTCTTTCACCATATCGAAGTGAGAGATATCATTTACAAGATTATAGAGAAAGAAGAAGATCTCAAAGTTCACAGGAATTGTTTAACTACATGCATTGTTCATTAAGAAATGTTATTGAAAAATATTTGACATTCTAAAAGTAAGATTCCCTATACTTTCAAACATGTTGAGTCATGTTATAAAAAATAGAAATACATTGTTATTATATGTTGTATTATACATAATTATATTAGAATGTTTGAACAAAACGATGAATTATTTGAGAGTTATGTTGAAAATAAAGAGCAAATTAGGAAAAGTGTAAATGAAGATGCAATTTTTCAAGTAGAGTATAACATTATTCCAACACAACTTCGAAGTATGTCTTAAAAACGAGATAAAATTGATGATTATATTAGTCTTAATTGATTTATGTTTCTTTTTATAAGTGATTTATTATTATTATTATTATTATTATTATTATTATTATTATTTTGAAGCATTATAGTATAATGAACATCTTTTATTAATTAGAATGACTTAATGTGATTTTTATATTTTATAAAATTTTATAATATAGAATTGACCTATAAATTTCTTTAATTATATAAATATTCATACATTTGATTTATAATCATAATTTTAATTAATTAATTTAAAAATATAATTTGATGTATTAAAATTAAATTAAAATTTAATATTAACATCTAATATTATAATTAAAAATAAAAAATATAATAAAACTAAGTGTATTTTTTAAATTTTTATTATAAATCTCAACTAAACATATTTTTGTTTTCAAATTTTTATTACAATTTTTAATTAAATAATTTTTATTTTGTAATAAAAAATTAAAAGTGAAATCAAAGTACGTTAGTTATCAAACAGCAATTACTCTACGTTTAAATAAGTTAAACTTGGATTAAGTTAACCTCGTAGCAAACAAGGCTGATTCTAGGCTTAGATTAGGTTAACCTTGTATTCACAAAGTTGTTTTCAAACTTTAAAAATTTTATTCTGTTTTTAACCACCGGTGACAAAATGACAACGATAAGTGAAGGTCACATCGCCGATAGACAAGTCTATGCCACCACTTGCGACGCTAATGCTAGCCACCCAAAGCAGTCATCACCAATGATTGGCGCAGCCCGCCCCTCACAGCCTCACTGCTCACATATTAATAGTAACTCACTGACATGATGACCATTCACACCCGCCAGTAGCCAACAATCGGGAATCTCTGTCAAGTCCACATGTGGAATTTTGTTTGGCCAGTGATAACATTTAAAAAAATAAAAAACTATTAATGAAATCTACTTTGAATACTTATGTTGATTTCAATCACATCAATTCCCCAACAAAACAAATACAATTGTCTCTTTTGTTTCAAAGAGAACTTTTTCTTTATAAGAATTAGAATGTTCATAGCAATCTTCTCTTTCATTTTGATTCGTTGTATTATAACAAAAAATTTGAAAATATCTTATTTTAATTAAAATTTTAAATTCAATCATAACATCTTTTATTTGATCATTAGAGATTTATGCCTATTATGTAAAAATAAAATACTAAAATTAAGTTCAATAGATAAACACAATAATATGAAAGAGAAAAAATACAAAAAATATTCTTTCCTTCTACATTAAAGGCTCTAATACTAATAAAAGACTTTGATATCAAAATTATATGATCATCATAATTCATAACATCCATAATTAATATGACTAAATTATTTACAAATTTTTTTCCCATCTTTTCACATATTAAATAGAAGCTTTCGGCTTTCTTTCAAAATTATTTTTGTGATTTTCTCACATTTTATCATTTTTAAAAAAATTACATCTTATATATTATATGCTTTAGTTCTTTACTAAGTACGAGTAAGGCTGCATATTATCGGAACTCCTCAGATCCCGCACTTCAATAGGATTTCAATTGGGTATTGATGGTAATGATATTATATGTTTTAGTTGAAGGTACCTTTTGGTCATTAATATTTGCATTAAAATTTTTATATATTTGGTAATATATAAATAGTATCTCAATATTTAGAGAATCATTAAAAATAACTCTTAAATTGATGAAATTGTCAAGGTTTTATAACTTTTGTTGATTTAATCTTTGTAAAGTTAAAGGCATACATTAATCACTTAAGTTATTGATATAGATCCTTAAATAAAAAAATTTCAAATTAATTAAGAGATTTAGAATTTCTAAGACCTTAACTTCCTAAAATCACAAATTTAAATTAATTGAGTTTTTTTTATCATAATCTTTTTCTCTGTCACAGCTCTTTCTCTTCATTTAAACCCTAAATCTATGAAATCAGATTTGAATTAATTTTGGATCTTTTCATAATCTTGTACTCCTTCATCCAATCTCATATGGATATTACAGTGAAGATGTACCAAGTCGGGTCAGTGCATGGGATGATTACTCCATGTGCTAGGCTGTTTTTCAGTTCTAGATTTACAATATCACCAGAAATTTATTCTTTCAAAAACCCCCTATTATAATGAGTCTTTCAGGTTGCGGGTTAGCATCTGGATTTGTTTACAACATGCGGTCATGATCTTATTATAATCAGATTGTCAAACTGCGTTTATATGGTTCTTTAGCCTGCAACTTTCCAGCTTTTTCACCCTTTATTTTTATTCATAGTCACTTCTCTTCCTTCCTCATTCTTTCTATTTCTGTCTTTGAATTTGTTTCTTCTCCACCTGGAAGCTATCTTGGAAGATTAACATACAACAATCAGTGGATTGAGTGCAGTGGAAGGAGTTTGGAGAAACTTCGTGAAGCCAATCTGTTAATGGCTTGTGATGATATTACCACATACACAAAAAGAAGTCATATGATGGCCGCATCTGCAGTTACTTGACTAAGCGAAGTGAAGAGGCTATTGAGTTCCTCCTGTTATTGTTGTTCTGACCTCGCGGAAAAAGCTCTCTAATTTGAATGATCAAGGGGTAACTTACTACATAATTTCTAAAATGAAGAGTGTGATAGTTTCCAGAAAGCCATCAAGTTATGGCCCCAGTTTCCCAGCATGCAACAGAATAGATCAGTCTGTTAAGGCACTTAAAGAACATGTGGATACCGGTTCAGCCGCAGAAGCAACATGGTTTAAGACATTCAAAGACATGGAAGAAGACAGTTCTGGACTTGACTGTTCGGCGGACGCAGTTCTTCTCCTGCAGAAGTTCATACTGGAAAAGCAAAGGAATCTTTCTTTTGAGAAGACGTCTCAACTGATTCACCTAGTAGAAAGAAATCACAAGAAGAGAGAAAAAGAGAAGGAATAGAGAGAGACAGTGATTTAATGAGCAGCTTCATTTATAGAAGCAGTGAGATGATCTCTTTTTTTGTCCAAAGACCATAAATCTAATTCAACCATTTTTTTAAAATTTTTTTAAAGCCGTAGGTTTCAGGTACTAAGATCGGATTCATTAGTGCTGAATAAACATGTTCAAAGGGGATGTCTGAAATTGCCGTTTGAACTAGCTAAGAGTGCCAGACATCGTTAGCGTTGTGAGGTCTGAAAATAGTCAGGAGTGGAAGATGCAGTTAACCTGAAAACCAGGACAGCAATATACTTTAGTCTTCAATAATCTTCACAGCTCGATCTTCAATAGATTGAGGAAAAACAATAGACTGTGTTTTAATAAGGTTTGCTTGCTTGCGTCAGCTCAATTATAATATGGTAGTAGGCAGGTATTGTATTAGAAAATATAAATTTAGCGGCAGCCTATACATGAAAATTGGATGTCAGATATAGGCAGTCAACTGATGATGCAATCAAATTGAAATTCTTGTTTCCTTCCCATTCTATGTCTAACATATGGTGTTTGATGGTTGATTTCAAGTCCAAATCAACGTGGACAAGCAGCAGATTGATTATCATGTTCGTAATTTGCTTCTCTTCCCTGGTTAGCGTGCAGCATGTACCATTTACACTTGTCAAAACATGCACTAGAACGTCTTAATATCTTTAATCAGATTCATATTAGGACTTAACATCTTTTATCACCTTTGTACTCCTCGTGTCTTTCATTCTTACCAGAGAGTGAATTAAGTATTTGTGGAAGAAAAATTGGAGAGTTTCTGTTGGTCCTTGGTGGGGACAAGTTGTTGGAGTCATTTTGATTTGAAGTTCGAAGCATAAATTTTTCTCATGGATAAGATTTACCAAGATAGATAGTACTATAATGGCAGGCAGGCAGGCGGGCACGCACGCAGGTAGCAGTTCGATGGCTAAATTTCTTGCTCATCACATCCATGTATTATAATAGACACTAGCAAGTGTTCCTTGAAATAAGAAAGCTCATAAACCAAGCAAATACATGTTCATAGATGACTCCAATAACAAGCCTTGGCCAGAGGCCTATAGGCTCCATCAACATACATATTTATTAAATAACATAGAGACAGGCACTAATCACACGAAATTTAAATAAGAAAGGACATAAATGAAAGGAAAGCATAACATGTCTGACTCGATCAGCCTGGTGAAAGTTTCCTCCAAGCTCAAATGACATGGAGGAAAGAGAAACTCAGAGGGAACCGGTAAATGCCAAAGGATCGAAGTTGCCCTATAAGAGAAACCGCCGCCCTTTAAGAGGGCGATTCAGATCCGACAATCTCCATTGCTTCCACAATTCTGGAGAATTGCAGAAACAGATAAACAGATATAACAATCTACACCAACACCAAGGAACAAGAAGTGACCACCCCCATCACTTTATTGGATGAGAATATTGTAAGGGGTGGCCTGAGAATGAGCAAAAGCATCATCCCATGTTGGGATGGATGGTGCAGTTCTAAGAGGGTTTGTACACGAAGCTAGTAGTTGGTTGTTATAGGATTGGCTCTTTATCAGAGTCATAAGGGCAATAAAAGGGTGAGATGACTTAAGTAGAAGTGTCTTGTCACTTTTTGGTCTAAAGGAACCAAAGAGAAAAGTAGGAAAGAGGGACATGGAGGTTGGATGTCTGGCATCTTCCCAGGATATGCCATTGCCACCTCCTTTTTATTATTTCTTGCAATTTTCCTTTCCCCTATCTTTGATTCCCATCCATTCTTCTTCGTGTTTTCGTGGCAGCAGATGATAGTTTTTACTCTTTAGAGAATAATACGTTCAGTGGTGTCTTAACCTATTTTATTGGGACGTATGCTACTGCTTTTCATTCTTTGGAAAGAAGTAAATTAAAGGAATTATAGAGAAAAGAAAATCGTAAGTTAAAAACAACTCTCTGATAGCACCTGTAAGGCTGTAATATGGATGGGAAGCGATGAGATCTTAAGTGGCCCATTCTGGTTTGGTCGTCGGCCATTAGATCTTGCTGCGTCATGACACACTGGTGTCATGTACACAACCATACACCGTCGCCAAAGGTTGCCTCTTATTCAATATAAGGTATGCCTTTTCTTTAATGTTCTTTAGATATCTTTTTCCAGTCTGAGTGAGATTTCATGGTTTTGGTGACAACAGCGGTATCTTCTTTTATACCCCCAAATGGGAGACTTTAATAATCCTTTTTGATTGCGTAATGCGTTTTGGAGAGAGTCATTGGAAGCAAACATCAGCTTATTAATAAATTTTCATTACAGGTTGCAGATGAAAATGGCTAAGTTGAATCACCTAGATTGCATTAAACTTGGATAGCATCAAACATAAAATGAATAGAAAGGAACAGAGGCAATGTTCCCAATATCGTATTTGAGACATTTATAAAATGCAAATGATACTGTTGTTTATTGTTTCTGATGTCCATCTTTCAAATTTCAATCGTCCTTCTTGTTTAAAAGCTTCGACATGTATTTAATCTAGTGGAACTTCAACTATTAAGTATAAGTGAAGAGTTTGAAGGGATATAATTATCATTAATTTACTTGATAAAATGTAAGAAGATTTCTGTACTGAAATAACAATTTTAAATTGGAAAATTAGAATAAAAATTCCAACTCTAGAGAAACCTGCAATATCAGTGCCTGGATTCTTGTACAAGAAGCGGACAAGAGTAGGAATATGTGATGATGAAGTGGGATGCAACATATGGGCATCTAGGAAAGTGTACCAAGAATATTATTTTGATGCCAAAGCATTTTTTTGCACGTGCTTTATTAAGCATTTCGCTTCCAACTGCAACAGTAGCTGCACTACAGAGTCCATTGTCAAGGTTCTTAGATGTGCTTACTTGAACCTGTAATTAAAGCAGTTGTTATAGGTGAGTCTATTGACTAAGAAATCGTTTCCAAGTTTTAACACCAAGAAAAAAGAACGACAAACTTTTCACTACTGGTGAATTGGAAGGATTCAAGGAAATCATAAATTGGAATGCCTCATGTTTTCTTAAAATTACCTCTTTATGGTTTGAGCTGCTTTGAGCTTCATCACAAGTTCCTCACGCTGCGCCTCTACCTCAGCATATTTGAGGCTCATATGTAAATAGCGGTCCTGAATTTCTCTCAACTCTTTTTCCAGTGACGATTTAGCGCGTTCATATCTTTCTTCTGGGGTGGCTTCAATTTCAGCTACTGATTTTCTTGAAGCTCCCGTGTGGACTTTATGGCCCTCAAAGGTCAGCCTGTATAGCAGGTAAAAATTTATTAAGAGAACTACAAATAGTGTAACAAGAGATCGTTAGCGGTGGAAAATGGTTTAAATCTGTTGGTGGAATGTCTAATATCAATCATCTAATCAATGAATGAGACAGTCATTTGAATAGATTGATTCAAGTGTCTTTGATGTAGGAAAAATAAAAGAATTATTAACTAGTAGCTAAAAGCACAAAATTAGGAAGTATGACTGATATTAGGCTGCTAGAATATTAGGTTTCAAGGTTGAATTTTAGCTAGGAATATAGAAATTTCAGATTTTGTAAAGTTGGGAAATTAAGGTTGGATTGCTAGAAATTTAGGCTTAAAAGTTAAGGATTTAATATGGGTAGAATTTAGGTTTGAGTGGCTAGAATATAGGTTTGAAAGGGCTGAAATTTGGTAAGGAACACAAAGAATGAAAGGTAGGAAATTAGGAATCACTCATAGGATTTAAGAATCACTCTTAGAAAAAAGCATTATACTTTCTAGTAAAAATCTCAAGCTTGTGGAAAAATTTCAGATTGCATGTTATTGATGAAAGGCTGAGTACATATATATAGAGTTCTTATAATCCTTATTCTAGTAGGAAAATGGTTTCTAACTTAAATCATATTATAATAGAAATTTTATAAATCCTACACCACTAGGATAACATATC
>JAOQMM010000004.1:17238670-17254733 GCA_027563515.1 Erythroxylum platyclados
GAAATTTTATAAATCCTACACCTCTAGGATAACATATCTTAATAAGAATAGCATAACACTTCTACTTCCTATATGATAAGGAATCCTAATATAATATAGATTTCAGACTTTATCTTTGATTTCAATTCAATTCCCAATCCTCATCCAACGAAATTAAAGATTGTGATTGATTAATCTTTTCTCTTTTATTTCTCTTATAAACTTTAAGTTCTTTTGCATCAATTCTCCTCGTTGAATGTGATAAATATTGATCATATAGTCTGGATTTAACTTTTGAAATTCATATTCTGTAATCCAAGTTAGAAATGGGTCTTCCTTTCCGCCTGACAAGAAATTGTTGATATCCTCCATCTCTGACAGCTACAATTTGTTCATTTAGAACATCTTTTATCTCCTCTTTAAGATAGGAAATGGTTGGAATTCTTACAGCTGCAGTAGGAGATTGCTCATTATCTTGTATATAATAAATAGTTAAATATGCAACATTAACGATAGGACTTATTCCCATATCACTTGGTAATTCCAAAATATAAGCATCAGCGATTATTTTCTTAATGATCTTATAAGGTCCAACATTTTGTGAATGAAGTTTCTTATATTTCTCTTTTTGAAATTGCTCTAGACAAATCCTAACCATAACCATATGCCCCTCATTGAATTCTACCAATCGACGATGTTAATCAACATATTCTTTATAAGACAAGTTACTAGTTGTTATCTTCTTCGTATCTCATCGAAGATGTCCCTCATGTATTGTGTAAAACTTTCAGCTTCAACACTAACTCTTGTTGTTTGTGGTAAAGGAACCGGATCAATAGGCTTCCTTGGTTTAACTCCTGAAACTATCTCAAACGGGCTCTTACCATTCGAACTATTTATATAACCATTGTATGCAAATTCTGCCATAGGAAGACTTAGGTCCCAATTTTCCACAATGTCTCTAACCAAAAATCTTAACAAATCCCCAAGCTTCTATTCACCATCTCTATTTGTCCATCGATTTTGAGATCGAAAGAACTTGAAAATTGAAGCTTGGTGTTCAATGTTTTCCATAGAGTTCTCCAAAAATAACTCATAAACTTTACGTCACGATCAGAGACGATGGTTAAAGGTAATCCATATAGACGTACAACCTCTTTGAAGAATAGTTTAGCAATGTGGACAATATCATAAGTCTTGACCAATATATTTGCAAATGGTTTCCTAGCTAAACCACATGGCTTCTCTACAACATAGGCATCAAGAACATACATATTGCTACTTCTTGTAGTTAGATGTACTAACTTGCTATCATTGCTAGATTTTGAGTTTGCAAGTGTACTCATAACTTCTCCTTTATTCCTATATTGTGTTAATCTTGTATCTTCATTCAAGTCTACTTCTCCATCATCATCTACTATAATATAATCTTCATCAACAACACCAAGGACATCATTAAGTTTTGAATTATTAAGCTTCAGAACCCTTAGTAGTTGCTCGTTAATCTTTTCAGCCCCCTGTTTTCTTATATTAGCTTGTTGTTTCAGCCGGTTATCCTTGTGTTTTGATTTGTTGTTCTAGGGGTTCAACCTATTGTTCAGGTGTTTCATCCTCCAATTTAGGTGTTTCAGCTTGCTGTTTAAATGCTTGCCAAAGAATGCACTTTGTTATGTTTTTCTACTTTGTCTAGCTTCATAGGCTTCAAAACTATCTTCTTTCAATAAAATATAAAATGATAGGTATTAGCTTTTCCGAAGTGTTGCATATCTCGATCATAAAGCCATAGCTGCCCAAGTAACATGTGGGATACTTTCATAGGAATGACATCACACCAAACAGAGTTCTTGTATATTCCTAATATGAAAGACACCAAGAATCTTCAAGCAACTGGTATAGTACTATCATCTACCCAAGCAACTCTGTCAGGATTTGGATGTTTCTCTATAAGTAAATTCAATCGCTTCACCATGTTCTCTAATACCATGCTCATATTGCTTCCTCCATTAATGACAAGCTTGCATACTTTATCTCTGCATCTAACTTGAGTAAAGAAAATATCGCTACGAAGCCATTCTTCTTGTTCTTACACTTTAAGGGTTGTAAGTATGCGTCTTTGTTGGAGAGAATTACGGTGGAGTAATTAGCATTTAATGTGATTAGCTGTAACTATTGTAAATCTCCTAATTTGTTTCTAATTGATTAGCTATAGTAGATTAGGAATGATTCCCTTAATCTTTCCTTTCTTACTTCCTAGAATTAGGGTAATTTCAACCTATATATTGTAAATCTGTATTCTGAGTAAATTAACAAGGAGAATTATTTCCTTTAACCTCTTTGTTTATGGTATCAAAGCCTCCAATGGCTAAAACTGATTCTCTTCAAGAAACCCTTGAAGCTACCTCATCTTCCCTTCCACAAGCTATGCCTATACCAAATCCTTCACCATACCTCTCACTAGAAAACCATTCCCTTCAAATTACCCAACACAAAATCAATGGGACCAACTATAGAGAATGGTTCAAATCTGTCTTCCTTGTACTTAAGGGTAAAGGAAAGGCTAGTTATGTTACTAGCGATACTGTAATGCCCTCTATAAGAGATCCTTGATTCAGCATATGGGATGTTGAAAACTGGATTGTTATGGCATGGTTAATCAACTCCGTGGAGCCTAAAAGTGGGAGCACATATTTGTTCTACAAGACTGCCAATGAAATATGGGAGATAGTTAAAGAAATCTACTCGACCGTGGAGAATATTTCACAATGTTTTGAGGTTCGATCCAGACTTCGAGAGCTGAAACAAGGAAATAAATCAATCACTGAATTCTATAACTCCTTAATTCAGTTATGGCAGAAGATGGATTTATTTCATGAAATCAAGTGGCATTGCCCTAAAGTTGGAGTTCAATTTTCTCGGATAGTGGAAAAGGAGCGTGTTTTTGACTTCTTACAAGGTTTGAACAAAGACCTAGATAACGTTAGAGGGAGGTTATTAGGATAGAAACCTTGCCCTACAATTTGATAAAATTTTATTGAAGTTATAAGGGAAGAAAGCAGAAAACGAGTGATGCTGAACCCTTCCTCTACTGGACTAGATGCATCCTCAACTAGTTCAGCACTAGTTACTCACTAGAATAAGCCAAACACCTCCAATCCAAAAGTCCAAAAAACTAGAAGGGAAGGTGGAGAACAACTATGGTGTGACCACTGTCGCTAGTCCAATCATAATAGAGAAAATTGTTGAAAACTCAATGGTAAACCAGTAGGATGGAAGCCATGAAATTAGAGAGAAGCCACTAAAGCATTTGCAGCAAAAACCTGTGTTGATAACAATCAGATTGGTCAACTTAGCCTCACGTCTAAACAAGTCAAGATACTGCAATCAATACTCAACCACCAGAAATTGTCAACAAAACCAGAAAATGCCCCTTCCTCTTCCAATGCGACAATGGCTCATCAAGGTAACATACTCTCCTCTTTTTTCATTAAGGCTGAGAAATACCAGGACTAGATTATTGACACAGGAGCATCAAATTACATGACCGAAAATCGAGGCACCTTTTCTACCTATGACACATGTGGGGATGATATTTAAATTACTGTGGCAGATGGAAAAATAGTAAAAGCAAAGGGTCATGGCACTGTAAAACTCTCTAGACTAAACTTAAAACTAGTTCTTCATGTTCCTAATCTGAAATGTAATCTGATTTCAATTAGTAAACTTACCAAAAACCATAATTGTGCAGTAACATTTTTCCCTTCCTTAAGTGTATTTCAGGACCTATCTTAGGGGAAGATGATTGGCAATGCTAAGGAGCGTGATGGCCTCTATTTCCTCCATAATACTAGTTCTTCCTCTAAGACTCAATCACTTGAAAGTGTCTCATTATCCACTGTGTCTAATTCTGAACTCATATTATGGCATAAATGCCTTGGTCACCCTATTTTCTCTTATCTTAAATCGTTATATCCCCATTCATTTATCAATAAAGATGTCTATAGCCTTCATTGTGAACATTGTATTGTTGCTAAACAATCAAGAAAAAACCTATTCCCTTCATTTATATCAAGCAACAAAACCATTTCATTTCATCCATAGTGATATTTAGGGTCCAACCCAAAAGTCTTCCATTACGGGTCCAAGATGGTTTATCACCTTTGTTGATGACCACACTCGAGTTTGCTGGGTTTATCTTATGAAAGAAAAATCAGAGGCCACCGCCATTTTCAAACAGTTTCATAAATATATTTCTACTGTATTTCAATCCCAAATCCAAATGTTTCTTACTAATGATGGGAGAGAATATTTCACCAATGACTTAACCAATTATCTTGTTGATCATGAGATTCTTTACCAAAGCTCTCATATCTACAGCCCCCAATAAAATGGGGTTGCTGAACATAAAACCAATACCTATTAGAGTTAGCCTGCTGCTTAATGTTTGCTAACAATGTTCCAAACAAAATTTAGGGGGAAGTTGTCCTCACAGCCGCCTATCTCATCAATAGATTACT
Organism: Erythroxylum platyclados; assembly: GCA_027563515.1. Classification (NCBI taxonomy): domain Eukaryota; kingdom Viridiplantae; phylum Streptophyta; class Magnoliopsida; order Malpighiales; family Erythroxylaceae; genus Erythroxylum; species Erythroxylum platyclados. The sequence goes on from JAOQMM010000004.1 coordinate 17,243,164, forward strand.
ATCAAAACCACTCAATCTCTGTAATCATATCAGCTGCCTACTAGAGACCTTTCCCAAAGTTCACCTCCTTTATTCGTTGCCCCCAAAAGTATTTGATTGTATGACATTTATTTATAATCACAACCCTCATTGAGGAAAACTGGACCCTAAGGCACTAAAATGCATATTTATAGGATATCTTTCATATAAAAAGGGTATAAATGCTACCATCTAGCCTTTAAAAAATTCTTTGTGATCTATGATGTCACATTCCTTGAAGACTAATCCTTTTATCCCAATGGTTCTCTTTAGGGGGAGAATTTGCATGAAGAAAATCATTAGGATACAACCATATCCCTACCCATATCGCTTCCTTCCTCTTACCAGTCCCAAGGGTTATATTCACCTTCAAATAGTCTAATTCCAAGTCCCTCCCTAGTGGGACATGATCAAGGATTGCATCAAGGGGGAGGACCAATCACTAGCAAACCAATCAAGGTTTACACAAGAAGGCCAAAAGCTCCCCAAACTGATCAATCATTAGAATCGGAGCTAAGTCTAGGTTCTACAAGTGAGGTATGGGCAGGTTAATAATACTGACCTCCTAATTGCCCTTAGAAAAAGGGTACGAAAGTGCACTCAATATCCTTTGTCTAATCATTTAACTTATGCAAAATTGTCTCATGAGTACAGGGCCTTTACTACACGAGTTGACAGTGTTGACATTCCAAAAGACATTCATTGTACACTTCAAGACCCTAAATGGAAGGTAGCAGTTGAAGAAGAAATGAATGCCCTACTAGAAAATGATACCTGGGAAATAGTTTATCCTCCATAAGGAAAGAAGTTGGTGGGCAGCACATGGATATTCATTGTGAAATTCAAACCGGACGGATAGGTAGAGAGATATAAGGCAAGATTGGTGGTTCAAGGATAATACTCAAACATATGGAATAAATTATAAGTAGACATTTGCTTCAGTTGAAAAAATGAACTCAATCAAGGTATTACTTTCTTTTGCTGTAAACCTTGATTAGGAGCTATACCAAATGGACATAAAAAATGCTTTCCTAAATGGAAAATTGGAAGAAGAGGTGTTTATGAAGATGCCTCCTGGATTTGATGATGGAGCGAACGAGGTGTGCAGACTCGAGAAATCCCTCTATGGATTAAAGCAATCTCCGAGAGCCTGATTCACTAGATTTAGTTCAACATTGAAGTCCTTTGGGTATACACAAGAACAGGCTGACCCCTCCTTATTTATCAAACAAGGAAGTGGTGGAAAACAGGCTATTCTCATTGTGTATTTGGATGATATGGTAATCATAGGTGATGACCAAGAAGAGATAGGAAGATTGAAGACTCATTTGAAAAATGAATTCCAAGTTAAATTCCTTGGAACACTTGGGTACTTTCCAGGTATAGAAGTAGTTAATCAAAGGAAATATGTCCGCCTTGTCAAAGGAAGCTAGGAAAATTGGATGCAAGCCTGCAATTACTCCTTTGGAAAGAAATTGGAAGCAAAAAACCAGTAAGAATGAGCATCCAACAGACCGAGGGTAGTACCAGAGGTTGGTAGGAATTAATATATTTTACACTTATAAGGTTTGACATTACTTACAATGTAAGTGTAATAAGCCAATTCATGCATTATCCTACTAAAAGGCACTAGAAGCAGTCAACCGTATATTGAAATATCTTAAGGGAACTCCAGGTAGAGGAATTGTGTTTAAGAAGAGTGTGACACAAGACATTGAAGGGTTCATAGATGCTTATTGGGCTGGGTCTAAAGATAGTAAGTCCACAACCAAGTATTGCACAAAGGTATAGGGAAACATTGTTACATGAGAAGCAAAAAACGAACAGTTGTGGCAATGAGCAGCGCGAAAGCAGATTTTAGGGCAATAGCACGAGGAGTATGTGAATTAATTTGGATTGACAGACTCCTACAAGATCTAAAATTCTCTAAGACAGGTCTTATAAAGCTATACAGTGATAGCAAATCAGCAATAAGCATAGTTCACAATCCTATTTAGCATGATCAAATGAAACATGTCAAAATTGATAGGAGTTTTATCAAAGATGAAATAGATTCAAAGGGTGTATCTCTCTCTTACGTTCCAACAAGGCATCAAGAAGCTGGCATACTCACCAAAGCCTTATCAAGACTAGGCTTCGATTTCTTGGTTGCAAGCTGGGAATGATTGATATCTATTCACCAGCTTGAGAGGGAGCATTGGAGAGAATTATGGTGGAGTAATTAGCATTTAATGTGATTAGCTGTAATTATTGTAAATCTCCTAATATGTTTCTGATTGATTAGTTGTAGTAGCTTAGGAATAATTCCCTTCCCTTAATCTATCCTTTCTTACTTCCTAGAATTAGAGTAGTTTTAGCCTATATATTGTAAATCTGTATTATGAGTAAATTAACTAGGAGAATTATTTCCTTTCACCTCTTTGTTCAATCTCAGTACATTAAGATTTATAGGACTAGCTAGTTCATCACTAGAGTCTCCTTCCAACTCCTCTTCAGCTTCATTCTCACACAAGTACTCATCAGATTCTTCCTTTTCTTCTTCTTCTTCTTCTTCCATCATATGCAAAGCTTTAGTAGGACATTCTTAAGCAAAGTGGCCCTCCCATTGCATCAGAAGCACTTCTTGTCACTGCTGCCTCCTTTTGTCCCAGTCTCAGCTGTTGCTTTGCCTTTAAATTTAGCTCCTTAAGAAGTTTTGTAGTTGTTTTGTTGTGCAAATTTTGATGCATTAGGTGCTGGTCTAAAATTTTGCACCATCGTAATTCTTTTCATGCCGAACTCCCTGACTTAACTTTAGTTACTTGTTGTCCTAACTAATGTTCCGCTCTTAAAGCCAAGTGATATGCATCTTCAAGGTTGTAAATTCTTTGCATTATTAACTCCTTGCGAATTTTTGCCCTTAAGTCGTTTTTGTAGTGAGATATAAGTTGTCGTTCTGAATCCATTCCTTCACATCAGATAAAAAGTTTATCAAATATTTCTGTGTATTCAGTTATAGAAATAATCCCTTGTTTAAGGGTTGTGAGTTGATCTTAGAGATCTTCCTGATAATGAAATGGTAAGTATATTTCCGATAACTTTAGCTTCATCTCTTCCCAATCAATAATTGGAAATCTAGCCTATTTTTTGAAATCTATCCTTTACTGATCTCCATCAGATTTTAACTTGTCCAATTAGCTTCATCTTTGTGAATCAAACTTTTCGATCTTCTAACATGTGGTACTAGTCAAAGAAATCTTCCATTGCCGCTATCCAATCTAGGAACAGGTGTGGATCCATCTTTCCTGCAAAATCAAGGGCTTTAACATGAACCTTCTTAGTAATGTCATTGAGTTCGTTGTGTGTTTCAACTCTATCGTGACATCTAAAAGCTCGCATGCGCTCTCCATTTGATGTTGGTTGATTTCTTTGTCTTAGATCTCTCAGTAGGCGTTGATTGCCTAACCCCAGTTGTTGTTTATTAGTGTCATCCTATTCGTTTTGGATTTCACTTTCTCCTCCCTCACCATCGAGTGTAGTTTGCTGTCTAGTATTGTTTTCTGGACTAGTTCTTGGACCACCTTGTGATCGAGGATCAGTAAGGTCCAATCTTTCTATAACTCGTAGAAGTATCTCATCTAGCTCCTGGTCGTTGAATATTCCTCTATATTCCCTTCTGCTATGTGTCACCATCGTAAACTAAAGCTCTGATACCAAATTGATGTAGGATAAATAGAAGAATTATTAACTAGTAGCTAAAAGCACAAAATTAGGAAGTATGACTAATATTAGGCTGCTGGAATATTAGGTTTCAAGGTTGAATTTTGGCTAGGAATATAGAAATTTTAGATTTTGTAAAGCTAGGAATTGAAGAGTGGATTGCTAGAAATTCAGGCTTAAAAGTTTAGGATCTAATATGGCTAGAATTTAGGTTTGAGTGGCTAGAATGTGGGTTTGAAACGGTTGGAATTTGGTAAGGAATATAAATAATGAAAGGTAGGAAACTAGGAATCACTCCTAGGGTCTAAGAATCACTCTTATATGAAAGCATCACGTCTTCTAGTAAAAAACTCAAGTTTGTAGAAAATTTTCAAACTACATGTTATTGATAAAAGGCTGAGTACATGTACATAGAGTTCTTAGAATCCTTATTCTAGTAGGAAAAAGATTTCTAACTTAAATCTTATTATAATAGAAATTCTATAAGTCCTGTACAACTAGGATAGCATATCTTAATAAGAATAACATAATACTTCTACTTCCTATCTAATAAAGAATCCTAATACAATATAGATTTTGGTCTTTATCTTTGATTTCAATTCAATTCTCAATCCTCATCCCACCAAATTAAAGCTTGTGATTGATTAATTTTTTCTCTTTTATTTCTCTTATAAACTTTACGTTCTTTTGCATCAATCTTCTATTCTGGAAACAGTAGGCCTCTTAAGATTAAGATGAAGCTAATGGATGTTGTTTAAGCCAAGTTATGTTTCCTCTCATACTTACTTTTTAAGCTTAGCCTTGTACAGCTTATTCGATTGCATCGCCTTAGCCAGTTCATCTTGGAGGATACGAATTTTTGAGGCATGATCAACATCAACAGCATGGCTTTCATGATAATGGTCATCTGTATATCCAGTGTCACACTGTTTCAGGAAAGGCAAAAACAGTAAGTTCAGTGAGATGAGATCTTTCTTCCTGTAATTAGAACCAGACAAAGTTGTAACAGAGATTGTAGTAGATATGCCTGAATGTCAAATTTAACAAGAGAAAAGAGAAACTGATGCCATACTTCTTTCTGCTGTAGACTTTTAAATGAATCGAAAGCAATTAGCTGCCTCCCGTTCTGTTTCTTTTCTTTCATCATTTTTAGTTCCTCCTCAAGGGATTGAACTTTTCTTTTAGATTCACTTTTCTCCTCCTCGTGTTGTTTTATCTGTCGATGAAACTGTGTATTCGTTCTCATTATCTGGCTGATCTCTTTTTTGAGCTCTGTATTCTGCTCAATCAATGCCTCTTTTGCCATTATTTCAGCCTCCATCCGCAGAAGCTCTTTCTCTACAGAAATCCTGTTCTCTTTAAAGTCCTCTAGTTCGGACACAGCCTGCTTCAGGGTAGCAATCATCCCAAGAAATGAATCTCTTTCCACCTTCAATTCTTCACATTCTTCAGACACTAACCGCAATGAAGTTTCAAGTTTCTCTTTCTCAAATTTGGTGGTATTAAGCTCATTCTTCAAAGATACTACTTCATCCTGAAGTGTTCCTATTCCCATTGACTGAACCTTCAAATTCGTAAACTTGTCCATGACTTGTTGCCTTTCATACTCTGATACTGTAAGTTTTAGTTCAAGATCATTAAGTAAGGTCTTAAAATTTTCCTCGTGTGATCTGTAACTCTCCAACAGCATCGTCATTTTACCATTTTCAGCCTTCAAAGTTTCTTGGTTTTGCTTCAAAGCATCCAGCTCATCCATCAAGCTTCGAATCTGAACCTCAGATTCCACCTGGGCGGTAATGAGATCTGATTCTAGCTTAGCTATGTTTGCACGCAAATCAGATACTTCATGCCTAGCATCAGAAGCTATTTGTTCTCTCTCATTTTTAGTTGTTGAAATTTGCAACTTGAGTTCCCTCGCTTCTCGTCCAAGGCTCTCATTTTCTGCCAACTTCTCCTGATACTTCTGGTTCAATAAGCCATGCTTCTTATTATGGTTTTCCAATTCCTCACAAAGGAAGTCCATTTGAGAAGTTAAGCTTTTCTCTTTGGAGGCACTGTCTTCCAAAAGTGAAGAGATCTTTTCATCTAAATTCTTAATTCTATCAGAGTACTCGACCAAATTTCTCTCCGACTCTCTCAGTTTTGCCTCTAGGTGAGAACAATTTTCCTGCAACTCCATGTTTTGCCTTTTCAACTCTCCATTTGATTGTTGAAGTGAACTGCATTCCTCCCTTAGACTCTCCACTGTACTTTGCAACTTTGGTTCTGCTTTTCTCAGATATTCAAGTTCATCGTGAGCTTCTGACAATTGATCCAGCATTTCTTGTAGCTTCTCTTCGTGATCTGTCTTTTCAGTCTCCATATCATTCCTCAATCTTGCTATCTCAGCTTCAAGAGTCCCAACATGAGAGAGGGACTTCTCTATTTGAAGGGAAGTCGATTCTTTCTCATCTGTCAGGAACCTCAATTGAGTTTCAGAGCGAGAAATGCATGCTGACAACTCCTCATTCTCCTCCCATAATTTTGATAACTGATTCTCCAATTCATGTTTTCCATTCTCCAACTCTGTTGCTTTCTTCTGAAGATATTTGTTAGCAGAAACATGAGAATCGAAACTGCTGCTGAGCAGCATTAAATCATTTAGGCATCTTGTAGCAATGTCGCTTTCTCTTGTGACAATGACGATGCTTTCTTCAAGCTGGTCCTTTTCTTTCTGAACAACTGAAAGCTTGGATTCAACTTCTGTTTGATACCTTTGAAGGCTCCCAATCTCTTCTTCTTTCAGCAACAGCCCAGCCTTAAGATTTTCTATCTGTTCCTTGCTTTCCTTCAGTTCCTTCCTCAGTTCCGTAACTTCCATTTCAAAGTTCAACTTCTCACTCTCAAATTTTTCAACTGAAAGATCATGCTCTTCCATAATCTCCCTGAGTAATTTCTTCTTCAAATTCTCTTCAAGATTATGTGTTTCAGCTTCATGACTGCGTTTTTCAGACATGGAACTTTCCAAATATACACCTGCCTCCATGGAACTGTTATTGGTTGCCTCAAGTTTGAGCAAGAGAAGCAAATTTTCATCTGTTAGCTCCTCACATTCGCTTTCTAGTTCCAGCAACTTGAATTTCAGAGATTCAAATTCTTTGATCAGATCCCTATCTATTTCATTTGTTGGTTCCATTTGTACGGAATCAGGATTTATCTGCCGAGATTCGGATAACTTTGCTTTCAACTGAACTATTTCCTTCTTTTTGGCAGATAGCTTTTGCTGGTATTCTTTCTTAATATCAAGGTTCGGGTTGTTCAGATTTCCATCGCCTTTTTTGTTACTGTCTTTCAAGGCCTGTTCCAATGACTGCACTTTAGCTTGCAAATTCTTTTCTGACTCTTGCAGATCACAATACTTTGACTGTAGCTCAGAAAGGTTCTCTATCTCAACTTTCTGCTTTTCAACAATTTCTTCAAGCTCCTGAAGCACAGAAACGAGTTCAACGTTTGACTCTTGACTCCTCTTCAGCTGCAGATAGAGATTAGCATTGGATTCTTTCTGAAACTTATTATCATTTTCCAGTTCATTTATCAGATGAACTACACCTTCATCTTGGAATGTTGAATCCTCCGCGGCAACTGATTTCACTGTTAGTTTCTCTAACAGCAATTTCAGTTTTTCAACTTCATTTTGCAATCCGTCCCTTTCTGCACAAGCCGCTGATAGCTCCACTTCTAGATTAGCATGAACTTTGCACTGTTCTGAGTGTTCCTTTCTCAGTAAGTCCAAATCAAGCATCAGTTTTGTTGCATTCCTTTCCCACATCTTAGCTTCTTCTTGAAGGCCTTGGATAGCATCTTCTGCAGCTTCAAGCATGTTTTGGGAAGAAGAGGAAATTCTATTAAAAGATGCTGGATACTCCTGAGGATCATCCTGAGAAAGGTCATCTGAATGTGTTGTCCGTGAGCTAAATGATGAACGAATTGATGGAGAAGGGCTTTTCCCGTAGCTGCCTCTAGCTGCAACGTTCTGCAGGATATGCAAGTCTTGTCTTCCGCTCATGTCATGGCCATTACTACTAGTGTTACTTATACGAAAGAAAATTTCTCTTCCTGTTGAACACCGAGCTGAATCATAGCTCCGATTTGAACCTGAGCTAAAGGAACTTCTCTGCAGATATGATCAAGCATATATCAGTGGCCTGAAAAGGAAAACTATAATATTTGGCGATATCAGTAGATCAAAGGTGGCAGTATTTAGCAAATAGACAACATGCGGCAAAGAGGTGCATACTTTGATCGGTTTCTGACATAAATTTGTCATCGAATGAAAGCACTCTAAGCACTCTATAAGCATTCTGGTATATACATTGGCATCAAATTGGCAAATTTTGGCACAACAATTATCAAGGGTAGTTTAACACCAGGTAGACATTCAACAAATTACTGTTAACTGGTCTAGTGACATTCAGGAAGTTACTTTTCCATTTTGTCTCTTAATTTTTTAAACTAGAGATACCAAAGATCCATACTTTAACCACTATCAGACCAATGCCAGGCTTTGACTATAGCAACATTGTAACTGCAGCAAACCGAGATTAGATTATCATTGCAAAGACAGCTATGAGGAAACAAGATGAAACTGACATGATTATATTTCAGCTCAGCTAAGATACTGTGAAGGGAAATATGAACAAACCCTGTGGTCATCGTCGTGATTCATATTGGACATAACATCTTCACTGGAATAGGAAGCCGCACTCTTTGCCAATGTACCATCAGACAATTCTGATTTATCATGTGAGATTTTGATTGTTTCTTCTTGGGAAATTGTTATCTTTGACTCGTCATCACTGAAAATAGTACGCGATAGATTATTATTACGAAGAAATGAAAATTTTATAAGGCTTGAAGATTGCAAACTGAAATTGGTAAAAAACGAAACCTGACTTCTGTTCTTGGTGTAAGACATTCAATCTTGAACTGCAATTCAGAGACAGCCAGACCAAATGTCAGAACCGGAGCTATAATAAGATTACTGTGCTCTAAGCTGGAAATATTTTAGTAATCCAGCCAATGTGTTATCCGACGTCCTAGGAACATGTCTGAATCGTCTCTTTCCTACAGTAGCTTCAACTTGGCGGTACAGAGAATTCAGAGATTCAAAATATTGGTATCTTTATAAGTCGAAACAACTCATTTCCTTTACTTGAGAAAAGTAAGCAATCATGTCACTCAACAGAAGTGTCAAATTTTCTGATTTAGTTACTTTAGCTTGTCCTGATAACTCCTTATTTCAACCCAACTATCTGATGATGCCAACTGGTAACAGAAGGAGAAGCTCTCCACAGGATAGTTTCTTTAACTTCAAATTACTGAAAATTAATACAATCTTTGATTTTGTTTTTAAGGACCTTAAGCAGCTTACTATACATGCCCAACGATATTGTAAGAGCTTAGCAGTTACTAGCAGCAGTCTTGGCTTTGTCATCAATTTCGAATACTTACTTTAGACAGGAAGTAGAAGTCAGAATGAGCAGACACATAGGGAGCATAAACTCACTTGTAAAATAGTGCCATGATTGCATCTCTTCAGGGGCAATGAAACTGGAACAGAAGCGTTTGAACTCATATAGCTCACAATATTGATATTAACCTCTCCAAGAATACCGGATCTAGCTGAACCCTGCAGGCGTAATATTTGTTCAGAGCCGTTGCTTCTAGTAATGACAAAGAGCTATTTACACGAATGTTGAATATAAGAACCAAGGATAAGAAGTTGTTTAGCTAGATTAATCTCCAAGCAACAATCAAAAGCAACGGAAAAATGAACGAAGTACCTGGGCAACAACAAGCCTGAAAAGGCAATCTTGAAGCTCCTGCGAGGCCTCGTCTGGCTGAACCCATATGGACTGAGACACTGCCCCACTCCACTGGCATTTGCCGTGGTGGACAGCTGCTTTATTCAACTTGGCAACAGCTTTCCTACTCCCTACCGATATTACAGATACAAACAACTCGTCCCATCCTCTTGGCACCTGTTAAAATACAAACACTACATTACACATTTTCTCCGTTCTTTACAAGTCACAGAAGAAACTTCTCCACCGGTTCAGTGGTTGTTACAGAAGCATGAAGTTACCTGAAGTGCCTTGAAGTTAGAGAGCTTGAAGTCAATTCTCTCCTTCGACTCAAGTGATATATTATTCCCGCTTTGCAATCTGAACATCTTGTCCTTCAATACGCTTTTCTGTTATTCTTCAACTCCTCAATTTGCTCACGGAAACTTCGCTAATGGTAAGTTTAACTTCATCAGAAACATGTTACAGTCAGACTAACTTGTAACACATTGCTGTCAGTCTAAGCATTAGTACCAGAAAAGGGATAAGGAATGAGAGAGACAGGATTAGCTAGCTGGTCATTGTAGAGGAGGGTGAGGAATTCAATGTCCTGCCAACTTTGGGCGTTACGTTAGTTATAGAGATAGAGCATAGGAAGTTGAGACTATGAGAAGCTAACTATAGGTTGGAAGCTGGGAGTGGAATAACCGAACAAGAGTTTGACAAAGACTGAAAAGACTGCTGATTATATGGCAACAGAAATTCAACAAAAAAATAATCTTTTCAATCCTTAAAAGGGCTTGGGATGTTCGGTTCTCGCGAGTAGCTAGTGAGATGAAGAGTAACACGTTGAATAAAGTAATAATTACACAAAGTAAGATGACAAATAATATGAGTTGGCTTAAGTATATTATGAAAAATTTATAATGATATTGGCCTCATCGATTCATTTTGCTGCACTTAGACTAAATCACTCCCAAACTCTCCCTGTGATATTTTGTTTTCATTGGGCATTGTCCAAATCAGGGCGTCTATTTCTACTGATCTAGGCACATGCAAAGTGCCGGAGGCCCATGTCCATAAGATTTATCCCTCTCTTTAGTCTCTGTGTGATATTGGCGTTTAAAACTAGGCTAGGCGTTAAGCAGGCCAAGCTCACGCAGTTATTTTCTCGCATGCTTGCTTTAGTTATGCAAACTCTAATTTTGTTGTATATTTCCTGACCTTTATTCAAAACAAAAGAAAGCAAAATATTCATGTGATCTGTCGACGCAAACAAGGAAAAAAAAGTATTGATATGTCATTTATTGCTAGTTATCTTAGAAGTCACTCGTATCTATCAAGTTTTTCAAAAACTTAATCTACCAAAAGATTGATATGAACAAGACAAATTGGATTTATAAAACTAATTATTCTATTAAGAGTCCTAGTAAATAATAAAATTAAATTATTAAAAAACTATAAGAAATTAAATATAACTTAATAATAATAATATAATACCTTTCTCAAAGCTTTAAATTATATCGAGCAAAGACTAAGTCATTCAATCTTTTGTGCTCTAATATATTTCTTTTCTTAGAATAGATGAATTCAAATGTGTTCAAATTCTTTTCACATACTGTTGCACTCATACGTTAACTTAGAATTCGAATTGTAAACTTTTACAATTTTGGAACATCACTTTCCAATTGTTCCCACCAAGCAACTATAAGATAACAAAAGTAGTATTGTAAATAAAATAAAGTGATGATTAATTTTCAATAATTAACAAAAGTGAAAAGAATGTATATCTGGATTAAGTTTGTCTCTTTGATGAATAGCAATTAACATCTCAAAATCACCAGAAGCGTCCTTATAAATCTCCATTTTGTGAGCTAGGAGATCTTGCTTAATCTCATAAGCAACAATTGTTGTAATAGTTAATAACATTCCCTTTTTTAAAAAAATTGAAAATATTTCATTTACTATAGCTCACTATTACAAAATGTGCAAAAGATAAGATAGACAAGTTAAGAATCTAGTCAACAGATC
>JAOQMM010000004.1:17254833-17270870 GCA_027563515.1 Erythroxylum platyclados
TCAACCTCCCTCCCCCCCCCCCTATTGAACAAAAGGTACATAGACTAAAAAGGAATTATGGAGAGTCCTAACGTTCTAGAATACACAGTCTAGCATTTAGAGATACCATCTTGTTCTCATGCTCGGTGTTAACATATGATCCACTTTCCTTGCTACTACTATAGTATGAATTCCATTCAGAATCTTGGCCGCTAACCGATGCTTATCTTCTTTGACTTGCTTGTATACTCAATGATTCCTTTCTTTCCAAATCATATAGATGGAAGTGATGAAGGCAACCTTAAGAAGGATAGCATTCTCTTTCCCAATTTTCGTATTAATGATGAACCAACTCAAAGTTCCATCTCCTAGATATGATTCATAGCACCCACCATGTGCCAGATTCTACTCCAAATGGACCTGGAATAAGCACAATAAGGTGATTTCTGTCTTCATCGACATTCTTGCAAAGAACACATCCCTTATCAGATGTATTAAGCCATTGAAATTTAATTCGAAGTCGATTTTTGATAGCCAACCAAGCAATGACAGATGCCTTGGGGTTTATAGTGTTTTTCCATATGAGTTTAAACTAAGGAACTTGTTGCATATCAGCTCTAAAAATGCGATGACAAGTTGCATTAGTGAAGAAACCACTTGGGTTAGATAGCCAACAAATGGTATCAGCTGTTGAAGTGTCTCCTAGGTGAGGTAGATGCTCTTGTGGAAGTGAAAATGCCCTAAAATGACTTCTCCAACCTCCATCCACCATTAGATCAGAAACTTGAGCTTCCATTGGCAAACGATGTTGCAGGTGTGAGTATATTGGGTGATCAATTAATGGCCTAATTTCCAACCAATTATTGAACCAGACCCAAGTATCTCTTCCACTATTGATACGATGTTTAATGTGGGGATATAAAGGTTGTATGATCTTCAACAACTCATTGAAAAACTAAGATTGATGATGAGAGCTGTCTATCTGCCAAAAGTTGCGATTATGAAGGTAGACTTGATGGACCCATTGTGTCCACAATGCTTCTTTGTCCAAAACCAGTCTCCACAGTTTTTGGTTAAGTAAAAAATTTTGCGTAGAACCAGTAAAAGAGATGCTAAGTCCTCTGACTTTCTTTAGGATAGTGATGTCAATCCACTTAACTTTGGCATTTTTCCCTGTATCATATCTTCCAGACCATAAAAAATCTTTCAGCATTCGATCCATCTCCTTGATGATTTTTTGTGGTAGAACCATGTGGGCTATCCAATCAATATGAAGACTACTCAGTACAGAAATAATTATTAGAGTAATACACCCTACTTACTCAGTACAGAAATAATTATTAGAGTAATACACCCTACACCCTGCATAGGACAGAAATCTGTTCTGTCAAGCGAGAACTTTGGTTTTGATTCTTTCCATCATTGGAATACAATCAACATATTTTAACTTGGAAGGAGAGACTGTGACCCCTAGATATCACAGCACTAAAGCCTGTATAGTAAGCCCTGTTGCTTTGTTAAAAACAGTAGGATTCGAGACATCTGCTGAAAGCATTAAACAACTTTTCTCCATATTGATTCTAAGGCTAGGACATTCCAGGAAAGTCTTCAAGGAGTTCATCAGTATATATATCGAGAGTACATCAGCAGCACAAAATAGCATAAGGTCATTCGCAAAAATGAGGTGAGTGAGTTTGAGCTCTTGACATTTCTGCTGATACCGGAAATGACCATTAGATGCAGTTGAGGATTTTATGAGTCGAGACAAACCTTCCATTAACAAGGTAAATATATAAGGAGATAGTGGATCGCCTTATCTCAATCCCTAGCATTCTTAAATGTCTTGGAGGGAATTCCGTTGAACAACACACTTAAGGTAGGAGTCTGAATACATTCCATAATCCAATTTATGAAGACTCTCGGGATCTCTAAAATTTCCAACAAGGTTCTCACAAAGCTCTAGTTTACCGTATTATAAGCTTTGTAGAAATCAATTTTCAACATACATCCCTTTATTGGCCTACCTGAAGAATAGTCTTTTACCAATTCTTGTAGCAAAAGGATGTTATCACTTATATTTCTACTAGGCACATATTCACCTTGGTTTAGTTCAATAGTTCCCCAAGTACATCTTTCAATCTATTAGCCAGTAATTTTGCAATCACCTCGTATATTAAGTTGTAGCACGATATAGGACAAAACTCTCCCAGATTCAAAGTATGCTTTTTCTTCGGTACCAAGCATATAAAGGTGTTGTTCATTTCTTGCAATATTTTCACATTCTGGAAACATTCTAAGACTGCTTCAACTACTGATTGGCTGTGATATCCCATGTTAGTTGAAAACATCGAGCTGTAAACTCATCCTAGCCTAGAGCTTTAGATGGATAGAATTTGAAGACTGTCTCTTTTATGTCACTGGTGGTGAATGGAGATATTAAGCTTGCCTTCCGATCCTCCCTTATGGCCTCTTCCAGGATTCTCTTCATGTTAGCCGATAGTAATGCAACCCTCTCTGGACCCATCAATTGAGCAAAGTAAGATCTAATCATGTCCATAATGATCTGCTAATCAGTTTGTAACTCTCCATTACAGTCCAGTAGGTGAAAAATTATGTTGGAATTTCGTTTGGACAAAATAGATTCATAGACAAACGTATTGTTTTCATCTCCTTCTCTGAGTTAATCTAACCTTGCTTTTTGCCTTTGAATGGAGTTTTGTAGATTCAACGCTTGTAGATACTCTCTTAGTAGATTTAGCTCCTTCACTCTACAGTTTACGTCATATGGATAAGCATAACACGTATTTTGTGCTTGCTGCACCTGCATTTTCAACACCGACAAGTTCTGATGTTATGTATAAATGAAGTCTTTTACTACATTCTTAACCCTCCTCAGTTTTTGTATCAACTGATATGCCTTATACCCCTGAACCTCTTGTTGCCAACAATCAATAATGAGTTCTTGAATTCCCTCCATTTGAAGAACTCCATTAAAGAGTCGAAAAGGTGCTCCTTTACTCCTTACCTCAGTACTACAGTGGATAACCTGAAAACAATGATCCGAGATTAGATTGTCCCATAGTGAACAACAGATTGGGAGAAATTATATAGCTATTGTGAATTGACCAAGCATTGATCCAGTTTTTTCCAAATAAGCACGGTTCCCTGTTGATTGTTAGATCACGTAAGGACACGTCCTGTAGAGCATAAGTCAGTCAACTGCACTACACTTAATAGAGTTGTGAGTTCCTTCGTGTCTGCCATCGTGTATATCTTCCTACCTTCAGCCTCATTGGGATATAAAATACAGTTGAAATCTCCAGCAACCATCAAAAAGGTGGCAATAGAATTCTAAATGTTTTGTAAACTATTCCACAAGTGGTTCCTTTAGAAAGCAAAATTGGATGCATACACCAGAGTTAATAAGAATGTAGGATACTGACCTCCTATTTTGCAGGTCACGTGAGTATGCTGGTCACTCTCATCTTCTACTTGTACCTCCATCAAATCTAAATTATGGACATATATGATATGCCCATTTAAGTGAGACCTATGGTTGGATAAAGTTTTCCAGTGAGCTCCCAAAATTTTCTGAAAATTCAATAATGATAAATCTTTTATTCGAGTTTCGAGTAAACTACACAACACTAGTTTCTTCTCCTTAATGAGATCTCTCAGCTCTAATCTTTTCGAGGGACCATTCAGCCCCCTTGCATTCTAGATTAAAAGAGACATTCAAGGGATATGACCTTTTGTTTTTTTGTCTTGCCTTTTTCCTTGCCGCTCTTCATTTAGCTGCTATAACGATAGTATGTATAGGTTCAGAATCTTCTAAATTAGAAGGTAATTGTTTACCTATATTAGTGTATGGCTTAGATACAATAATCTCTGTCTCCTCTATATCATTAAGTCTCCTATTTGTCGAAACCTCTACTAACCTGACAGTAGAAGATTCTAAGTCTCGGACATTTATGGGTTACTGGTCATTTCTACTATTTGATGTGTGACTGGAAGAGGTTTGTTTAGAAGTAAGATTCCCTTCCCCTGGGTTTTTAGAAGTGCTTGAATGGCTTATAATAGCTCCTATTGGATTCTCGACTCTATCATCCTCTGTTACACCACCTTGGTCCTAAGTATGCAATTCCATCTTGTCTACAGTTACCAGTTCCTCATGATTCCTAGTTTGAAAAATTTTACTAGTAGGTTGCCATTTTCTACTCGCATTAGGTTTTCATGGATAAGTCACCAATATGCTTTTCTGAACCATCTCTCCACTGGCATCCAAACTAAACACAGTCAAACTATCAACTTTCTTGTAAAACTTAGTCTGAAATAGACAATAGGATTTAAAAATGCCCCAAGTGCAATCAACAAAGTAAAGTGGTCTTTCCTATCTCTCATTGATGACTGAAAGATAAGGTATATACAAAGACGACCTATCTTTCAAATTGGCCTTGATTGCTTTCTTCGCCCCTTCATTGCATCATAAAAATAACTAATTGTTGTCCTCTCATTACTATCAGCCAGACGAAATACCCTCACCAAGGGATTACAAACTCGGATGACAAGTTGACATAGGGACCAAAATTCATCATCTTTAAGTATAATTCTAGAAACCTCCAATTCATCATTAGACCTAGCATATTGAGATGTAACTCACTTATCACTTGTAAACATTTGTCTCAACTCTTTTTTTCATCATAATAAACACTGAAGTGATAAGAAATTTGTTGCAAATCTTGTAATAGTAGGACAACACAAATTACTACCATTGGTGAAATTTTTTATCATTAAATTCAAGACTTATGCACAATTATAGATGAACTTGGTCACTTTTTTTGATTTCTGTGCAGTCTAATAAATAATAGGAAAATACCCCCTATATTTTCCAGCATGAAGTCAATGTAATGTACAACACAAAGAGTACAATAAAAAGAATTATACTTGCTTTGCAATCTTCTTCCAGCAGCTTTATAAGCAGAATCATTGTAGGTAATGAACTAAACAATATTTTCTAGCCCAATTTTGTTCATAACTTCATCAAATATTTCAAATAGAGTATCAACATTCCTAACAAGGCCAAATGCATCACCTTTCAAATGCTTATTACAAAACAAACAAATGGTTGGATTCTTTATTTCGAGAACCAATCCAACATAAGCTCAAGTTGGATAATTGAATCTTCCTAAACTGGTGGAATTATTAGGAGTACTTGAACTTCATTCCATTTATATATAAAAATAAATAAAGACATGTGTCAAAATTAAATTAATAAATTTACTTACTATTTTCTACTATGTATTTAACTACTCATAAGATAAGATGATGAATGTGTATTTGCTACTCATAAGATAAGATTAATATTTGTAATTTTCTTTCCTAATGACAACAATAAACAATATAAAAACACAAACATTTAATGTTCTTAACTTAATTACATATATTAAATGATTTAATTATATATTAATCTTATATTTAAATGATTAATAGTATGTTAAATATCTTTTATATACAAACAATAATTAATAATTGTATGTTTTATATAAATTAATTAACAAATTAACAACTTAACGAATTAATTTTGATCCCATTTTATGATTATTAAATAACAAAAAATATGACACATTTTTTAATTATACATAATTCACAAACCATAATACTTAAGTATTCTTCCACAATTCATACACAATATTATTTTGATCTCATTTCTTCATAAATTTAAAATGGCTAAATGTCATTGAAATTGAACCAATTCACACAAACAATTCCAACTTTCAAACCCGAATTGCCCAATGCATATTTTATAAACCATTAACAAAACACACATAAAACAACTAAAACACAATACAATTGCAATTTAGTGCAAAAAACAAGCAACTTAAAACACAAAAAATTATAAATAGCAATTAATGGTTGGGTCAGGTTTGGATCTAGATCTAGAAAATTGGAAATCCAACAGAATGCAATTTGTCCAGTGTCCAGGCGATGACAATGGCTAATGGAGAAGACAGCTTGAGCTTACAACCAATGGCCAATGGCGTGCAATTAGAGAGAGCAACAGTGGTCCGACCAGAGGTGGAGGGCCTGAAGGCTTGTAGCATGCAGTTGGGCAGGTGGTCTGATGGTGGAGCGACAATGACGACAGTTAGTAGTGCAACTAGCGAGGGCAATGGGTGGCAACGAGGAGAGAGAGTAAAGAGAGCAAAGATGAAGCAGGTTGGTAGAGAGGAGAGAGAGAGCATATTTAGCATAAATGAGAGGGTTTGTGTTGGGGTTTTTTTTGTGAGGTTTTTTTTTTTTTGCAAATAAGTGACCAAAAATTTTAACTTCACATTACTAACTAGTATTTAGGTGATACCGAACACCAATATTTTCTATCTTTTTTGACCGGTACGATATAAAATTCAATTCTTTGCCTGTGATCCCTTATGAATCTTTTCTCCTGTTCTTTTCTTGTGAAGATTGCTAATAGTCACTAAAATGCTAGGGCAAATTTGAAAATGTAATATTAGAGATCTAAGGTACTATTTTGTTTCCTTACTCTGTATGCTGTCTCATTGATGGGTTGAATTTAGTAATAAGAAACATTGGCTAAAACAGCTAGCATGACAGCCTACAATTGAAGACAGTTAACCATGAAGTTCTAGTTATTAGGAAATTAACTATGATCTAATAAAATTTTATAGTTTTTTTATCGGATCCCAATAGTTAAATAATTTAAAAATATGAATAATCAAAGGTAATTTAAATTGTATCTTATTCAAATTCTTACAAAGATTTTTTACAAGAAGTGAACCACAAACTATTAAATTGTCTAGCCTTTAACAATATTCACAGAGCAGAGAAAATGAATTAAACATTAGAGAAAAATAAGCAAGAGTGCATCTCTTTTATGCATATTTCTTATTTATAGAAGAAAAAACATTAGGATTTATTTAATTAAAAATTAAAATTTCTAGTTATATATTTCGTAATCTTTATTCAAAATAAAAGAAAGCAAAATATTCATGTGATCTGTTGACATAAAGAAAGAGGGAAAAAAAACCCATTTCACCCAACACATAGTTTAACATTTTTTCAATATATCTATTATTAAATGTTACAATACTAAATTTAAAAGAATAGCATTTATATTTGTGGCAATTTATATCATTTCTTAATTTGGAATCAGAAAAAAAGGTATAAATGATAATCATGATAACAAAAATATAATATGAAATTTCCTAAATTTCGTCTCAATGCATTTATAATTGATCGATCTATTTATGTAACTAGTCATTTTTTCCGTTGGTACGGTGACCGATTATTTTATTATGTTATAGCTTTGACTGTGTTACTTCCATTACACTGTTCCGTTATTGTCTTTGGGTGTGTGTAACTTAGTGGGTAACCTATTTCAAATTAGTTTTCAAAAAAAGTATATGTGTGATAAAGAGACAGAGAAGCTAGTTGAAATTTTAACAGTGTCATCACAACTATTCTGCAAGGACATTAAGTAACAATCATGTATTGATGTTTACATTGTAGAAAGCAAAACAGAGATGACTGGTCATATTAATTTATCGATAAAACATAGATCAATCCAATAAAGGGATGTTTATGGAAGCAAGAGGAAATCTAATCTCCAAGTTGTGAATTTCGTGCATTAGGAGGGTGCTGAAGAGGTTTGAACACTAAAAAGAGGAATATTTTCAAGGCGGTGCCGCATAGGGTGATAAAACAAAGAATGTGATGAATGAGCCAAAACAAAGTCGGTGTTCTGTGAGACTTGAAGTAGTCATCAAATTCTGCAACTAATCCATCGACTATATATAGTTAAGATTGAGATTCAGTCAAACAATGTACAACGAGTTGAATTTATACCAAACTCGACTTTGTTTGCCGTCTATTCTGATTTTAGTACGAATCCGTCCTTCATGCACAAATCTAAATGTAAAAAATAAAAAATAAAAATCAGTAGGTGTAAACTCAATAATTTAGTTATTCAAAGTTATAAAGACGTTGGTAATCAGGTGGACGTCATTCTCATCCTTCTCTTTTTCCCTGTCTTTAGTTAGAAAAAAGATAAAATACCAGGTACTTTCTCAACTACTTGCATTATGACTATGTTAGTGATTAGTCTATTTGGTTCCTTTGCAATAAAGGAAAGTTCTCTAATGCTACATGCGTCAAAGCTCTTAAATCAAGTTTTTCTCTGGTTCCACAGTTTAACATTATCTGGAGGGCTTTCTAAAGTCCAAGGTTTCATTTATCACTTTGCTAGCAGTAAGGAATAGATTGAAAATAAAGAATTTTATATTTTGGTCGAATGATGTTTTATGCAAATTATGTAACTTGGAAGTAAAAAGTACTGATCATCTTTTCTTCAAGTGCTATTATATAGTTTCTTTATGGGCTAATGTTCAACACATTTTTAATCTTATATGCTTGGAGAATGATTGAGAAAATATCTTGAGACGGGATGAAGATAAACATCTTTCTATGGGCAAGACAAGATTTGTCTGAGTCTGAGTTTGAATTGTGCAGTTTACTTAATTTGGTTTGAGAGAAACCAAAGATATTTCAAAACACCCAAATAGACAAACATGTATTAGATCATAGATTAGTTTGCTGGATTAGAAAAACATTTGTGGTTTATCAGATGGTGGAGAAATTGAGTGCACAATTAAGAAGACAATGAAATCTACAAACTCCTTAATGTTTACAAGTTAGTCAGATTAATTTGTATATTCCTACTTTAGTTGACTTTTGTAAATATATTGCGCCTTGTAATATAAATTGCTGATGCCTTTAATGGCTACGAAATAAATTATTCTTTAATTTTTAAAAAAATGGAAAATTAATATTGAGAAAGTAATTACCAGTTGATAGTTTATTTTATAAAAATCAATTAAGTATTTGGTTTAGATTTTAAGATTGGTGGATGATTATGAAAAAGGGGAGGGGTTTTGTTAATTAACAATTGGATTGACTAAGAAAGAGATTTTCTAAAAAATGTGCAATAAATTCATATTTTAAATTGCAAATTATGACTTGGTCTAATTTGTCTATGTAAATGAAAATTTATAACTTTTAGTAAATACTTTAAAAATATTTCACGAAATATAAAAAAAGATGTTGTAAAATGGATAGAATGTTAAGAATTATTTAAATTAGAAATTTGACTTTACCTATGGATAACATCAGTCACAATAATTATTTATACTTCAAAATTAATTAAAGAATAAAATTTAAATGTTAAATTAAAGTTTATTTGTACTTTAATTTATTCACCCTAATTATTTTATCAATGATTTTAAACAGTTGTAAGCAACTTGAATTAATTTGATTGAAATATTTAAATTATATAATATTATAGGTTTTGAGTTTTTGCCTCATTTAAATACATTTTATTTATAAGCCTCACAGTTAATATTTAAATTATTAATCACAATTCTAAAATTTGTTATGCCCATAATTAAAATTTTCATTAAAATTTGGATTCTAACAAAATTATAATTAGAAGTACAATTTGTACTCTAATTTTCAAATATTAGTTTTATAATTTTTATTTATTCTTACAATGAGACATATATATATATATATATATATATATAAGTAGAAATCACTATTAAAACTGAGTAAATATGATAAACATGATCATGGTGACGTTCACTTAAAACAAAAAGAAAAAGACAGAAAAGGGACGGCATTTCTTTCAAGTTTGTAAATGCTGCAGGACGTCTTGGATAAGGAGCGTCAAGTTGAGGTAAGAAGATCCACCAAACTCCATGGCCTTCCTTGCCATCTCTCCAAGTTCAATTGCTCGTTTTCTTCGTTCTTCACCTTCCTCACCACCATCCATCAACATACTTATAGCCTTCTCAATCTCATTTCTCTTCACCAAAACTCCAACTTTCTTTTCCTCTCCCCATCTTACAGGAACCTCAACACCTGTTCTAACTCCAATTTTCAGTATTTCAATGACAAGCTTTTCGTTTAAGAACTGCTCTGCAAATAGTGGCCATGTGATCATTGGCAAACCAACGCAAATCCCTTCCAATGTTGAGTTCCAACCACAATGAGTCAAGAAACCTCCAATTGCTGGGTGAGACAATATGAAGACTTGTGGAGCCCAGCCCTTGATTAACAGTCCTCTTCCTTTGATCCTTTCCTCAAATCTCTCATTCTTCAACCATTCCTCAAATTCAGACGTCTCCTCTCCAGTTTTCACCGCCCATATAAATGGATGTTTAGACCCTTCCAAAGCTAAACCTAATTCTATAAGCTGTGATGGAACTAGGCGGCATAGGCTACCTAGGCAAGCGTATATGAGTGACCTTGGTTTCATCGAGTCAAGCCACTCCATGCACTTTTTCTCGTCAACCGAAGCTCTGTTTCCTCTCTCAAACTTGTCTGCATTTTCTCTGTTGCACAGTGAAACAGGTCCTATGCACCATACTTTCTTGTTTATCGCCTTCTCGTACGCCTCTGCACAGCCATGTTCTAGTTCCTCGAAACTGTTCACCACCACTCCGTAAGCCGAAGATTCAGCCTCTCGCATCTTGGTGCGAACATCATCCAGATCAGGCAAGCTAACAAAAGCACCTGGTAGCTGAGCCCTTGTTATCTTAAATCTGTTTGGGACTCCTTGAACCTCGAAAGGCTCTGAATCTGAAGCAACAGAGAAGTGCGAGTTATTCAGCCATATATTATGAGAACTCAACAAAGAAAAACAACACATCCCGTGAAAGACAATCCTCGGAACGTTAAATCTTTGAGCGGTTTTGACTGTCCAGGATAGGTTTCTGTCTGAGATAATGCAACTTGGAGGAGGGCTTTCTTGTTCAAGAATGCGTTCGAGAGGTTCTTGCAGTTTAGCTACTGCACTAAAAAAATTTCTCAGAAGGTCCCTTGAGGGAAGAGAATCGAGATTCTCGTAACCGATCGGTAGTCCAACTTCTTGGCTTGGAAATGGAAGTTTTATAAGACGAATCTGAAGAGCACATGACTCTCTCGCTCGCCTCAAGATTGACTCAAACCTTGAAGCATTTCCCTTGGTGGTGACCAAGCTTACAGTCGCACCACGTTCTGCGATCAACTTAGCCATGTCCACCATAGGGAGTGTGTGCCCTGGTGACATGAGTGGCACCAATACAAAATGAAGCTGGCTAGACATCGACGCCATTAATGGAGTGGTAAAGCAATGATTTTCACAACTGCATTGCTGAGGATCATAGAGTATCTAGCAAGTTTATGGCCTCAGAAACGAGTTACATATCAGAACTTCTGATAGTGTTTGCTCTATATAATCTATTACTAAATCGTATATTCGAATTGATTTGTGTATTCTATGTAGAACCGAGTCAATTGTGACGAGGACTCCTGATTTTCAAGTCAATGGGCCCGCATAATTGTGCTATTGTCGTTTATCTTAACGATCGGTCGTGACTCATATGTGAAACCAACGTGGCTTATACGCGCAGAGATTTTTTACTTCGTACACCAAATATTAGTTCACATTATTAAAATAGTAGATCATAATAAGGTTGTCCTAATTTTTTAATATATTAGGTATTAATTTATCATAAGTATTGATGCTATATATCATACTCTCTCTCTCTAGATATATATATATAATCTACAATAAGAAAGAGGAAACCTTGAAATATAATAGGCAAAGGTACATGGTATGTGTATGCCAAATTCTTTTTTATCTAGGAATTTTCAATCCAAAATATTTTCTTATATCAAAAAACATAAATTACATGTGGTTTATGAAGAATTCTCTATTGAAAAAGAACTGTCTCCAAACAATTTATTGTTATTTTTCTTTTTCTTTATGGTCAATTACATCTTATCTTCAAACAATTTATTGTTACTGTCAATTTTTGCATTTATTATGTGTATTTTGTATTATCAATTTAAATATATAATTTTGTGAGTGTTAGACTAATTGGTAAAATTATTTATTTGTAATTATAAAATTGTAATTTCATATCACAAAAATAGCCCATTTATAAAAATATAAAAATACCGTAAATATTATCACAAAAATAAATAATTTATCAATGCCCCCCGACAAAGGATGGTGACTTGGCAACGATGTTGCCCTTAGCAGTCTACTCATCATAACAGGACAATTATATATATTAAAAAACATAAAGATGGTTAATTTATGATTCCATTGTTTACACTAGGTTTTTTTTTTTCCACCTTGGAAACAGAGGTCTAAAAGGAAATGAAATCTTCCAGTGCTTCTGGAAACAATTGTCCTTTTTGTTGATAAGATTAGGTAGCATTAAAGTTAGTTTTATAAAAAATAGACTTAAAGTTGAATCGGTAAAATGGAAATTTAAAATTTGATAAATTTAATCAGTATTATATTATCATAAAATTTGAATAAAATTAAAAAATTTAAAATATAATTGAAAAAAATTATTCTTATTTATAAAAAATTAAAATTTAATTAAAATATATATTATTAGATAAAATTAATTAATTATTTTTAATTTATAAAAATTAATTAATTTACAAAAATTAATCCATGAATTAATAAATTAATTAGTTTTTACAAAAAAAATTATTAAAGTAAATAGAATCAAAAAATTGACAACAAAATTTAAAAATAAGATAATTTAAAATTTTTATAATTATATCAGTCAAACTAATCTAATTTTTTAATCATTATTATTATATATATAATATTTATTTAGATAATTTTGGCGAGAAAAATTATCTAAATAAATATTTTTATGAGAAAGAATAATTTTAATTAAAAAAAATTAATGCTAGCTCAACATGATCTCAAAATAAAACTTTGAGTGGTGAGGTCCAGAACTCACAAAGCTATCCTATCGGTTAAATTCGTCGGTTGTCCTATCGGGATACGCTAATGAGCAGTTGACTTTGAATCATTCTAGTCCACTCTACCTATAAGATATGATCGCCAACGGGTACTTTTCAAGTCATGCCAACTTTGTAGTTTGTGGGCCAAATGCGTTGAACAATTTGGCCTTACATATTTTTCAAGTAATCAATCTACTAATCATCATTTCATGTTAATGGCCGCAAGTCATAGGAAATAATAAACCACTATAAGCAACATTGGGATTGTTCTTTCTATAGTCATAACCGTTGATATCCATTGCCATTAGAATTTTTAGTTGATTTCTTTGTCATTTTAAGGGCACCAGGTGTTCTAATCTTGTACCGTTCATTTTTAACCACATATTTATGTGAATTATGTAGATCTTATATAAATGTGTGGATAAAATTTAATAAAATAAGATAAAAATTAATTAATTGAAATAAATATAAAAAAACGCTGACAATTTGGTAACCTAATAATTGAGTTAGTTTCTATACGAGTTTGTTAGAAGATTGGAAAGGAAAGTAATTAACAGATCTTTATTCGTTTGCTCAATGTAACTTTTGATTAGTAGCAATACCACTTTAGTATTAAAAATTAAAGCTCATCTCATATCATACTATTATAAAACTTTCCTTATATTTACGTCGGCAGGTGGCAGGACGATGAACAACAGCATATCTTTATCATACCGTTTCATGGATCCAACTCATTTATGAACCATATGAGAAACTACTTCCAACTCGTTTTTATTTCGTGATGTAAAAGCAATACGCAATTATTTGTCCAACTTAAATTTTGGTTTTATTGACTTGGTGTTTGCGTTCTAAACCCGTCGACGCAATCTTAACACTTCGCTGATATATTGTCGACCACCTTTGCTGATAAGCAATGCAAAACCTTAGGCCTATTATTGCAAAGTCATTATTGATGACCTTTAGCACTAGAAACATTTCAAAATTCCATCACTATCGATTAAACCACCCTTAATATTATAAGTTAGGAGCAGTTGCGGGTGCCCCAATGATCACTAAATTTTATCCTATGTACATTTATATCAAACTTTTTAGTGGATACCTAGTAAGCCTTGTTAATTTTAAAGTCTCATTTGAATAAGCAACAAAGAAAAGTTAATGAAAAACATGTGAGGATTAGGTGACGTACAGCGACTAAATTAACTAGAAAATACAAAGCTCCATGATATCATATACTATCATCTTTCGAGAATGAACCTCTCTGAATTATCTTTAATGTTATTTTTATTGATATTTTTCTTTTAAGATTTCATTATCAGAGATTTCCTCAACTTTATGTTAGTGATTTTTAATTAGATAATTATTAGTTACAGGGTTTTTATAAAATTAAGGTTTAAAAAATAAAATTTGATCAGGTTTGAAGATAATAAAGAAATTCAATAAAGAATCTGATTAAATGGGCTAAAATTCAGTAAGGAAAATAATCTTTAATCAGTATGGGTCAATTATTTGTTGGGTCTGTGATGGGAAAGCCCAATAAAGTTACTATATATAGCTGCTAAGGTCTCATGCTATCTGCTTAAGTAAGTTCGTGAATGTTCAATTTCTCTAACTCGTTAAGAGGTTCATACATTAAGAAAGGCGTAAAAAGATGTTAACAGCATAAGGAGATACAACTTTTATAAAGGTCTATTGAAAGTTTCAGAAGTTTGTTCATACATTAAGGTGCTTGTTCAAACAGTTCAACAGATCATTTATCGTTTAGTGGATAACAAAACAAATATTTTTTCACATCTTCTCCATTAATGCAAGTTCATGGTTAATCTTGGGTTCATAATTAAAGTTTGTGTTATGAGTAACACGTGGTATGGAGATTCTTCAATGACAAGGAAGCATTTTGGAGCAAGTGGACTAATGAATTCTACTTGAAAGAATCCAATTTTTGGCATTTAAAGGAAAAGAAGGAGCATTCTTGGCCTTTTATTCTCATGCTAAGGAAAAAACAATTCTCTTTTCAAAATACATATTGGAAATGGAGAGGACACCCAGTTTTGGTTTAATAATTGATCCCCCCTTAGTCTTCCATCCATAAGAAGTGAAATCTCATCATTGTAGCCAGAATTCCAGTTCATGCTAAGGTCTTCAAAATTATTGATTAGTATTCTTGGCTAGCCATTGAAAGAGGTATGGACATATTGCTTTCTTATCTTCTAATATTTTCCTAACCACCTTTTGAAGGATGAAACTGTCCAGAATTCCACAAGCAATGGGGAATTCTCCAATTCCCCATGTTTAGAAGCTATTAGACCCCTATAACATTGTTTGGAAATGAACATTAATGCCCAAAGCCTCCTTTACCATATAGTTGGCTGCCAGAGATAGATTGAAAACAAAAGAAAGGCTTAAGATTTCAATCGATCAAGTTTGTTGTCTTTGTAATATAGTTCCTGATACTACCTCTCATCTTTTCTTTCATTGTGACTACTCTTCTTCAATTTGGGCCAAAATACTTCATTACTTGAACTTGGATTGTCCCTATAACTAGAATGAAATCCTAGTTTGAGCTGATAATCAATATAGAAGAATGGGAAAAGATCAAATATGCTTAGCCTTCATCTCAATTGTTGGATCAAAGAAATTATAGTAGCTCATAACCTCACACAAAAAATTAAGCTCCTCTCTTAAAAGAAGATGTAACTTAGATTGAATAGTTGTTATCTCTAAGTTGTCTCGTTAGTTAATATGTAATGTTATTTTTGTTATATCCTTAGTATCTTTTGTCTCTTTAACAGTTCTACATATTAATTCACAAGCCTAATTATTTATTAAAGTAAACCTAAAATTAAAATAATATCATTTTAAATGATTGGAGCAAACTCATACTAAATTCAATTCCTTCACCCAACCTACCTTTTGCGTATGAGCTTCAACTCATTTCATGTGAATTAGCAAACAGCCGTTCCTTTGCAATTCATCAGTTTTTGAGTTTTATAGCACATTGTCTATCTGTTCATGTTGACTATCAACAGAAACACCTATGAAAAGTTGGCTTTAGAATGAGGTGAATTTGCAAGTCGTGACTTGAATGAAACAGTAAATGAGGTGGATACAATTTACAAACGGTCAGATGCTCAAAACCTCGCCAAGTCTTGTACTAAAAGATAGACTGTCACTGAAATGGAAATTATGAAATTGGGGCTTACTCGAGCATGTTTTAGTTGCAGACCCATTTG
>JAOQMM010000004.1:17303950-17320217 GCA_027563515.1 Erythroxylum platyclados
ACTTGTTACTCCATTTATTATAGACCTTCAAATGCAACAACTTGACTACAAAAGATAGTTGTGAGAAATTTGAGCACACCGGATATAATTCTTCTTTAGCAACTTTCAATAGCTTCTCAAAATTATCTTCTGTAATACTACCAATTATGTTAGGCATACCTCTTTCATTCATAGTTTCCATTTAATTACTATAAACATTTAACATCTCGTCAATCCCATCATCAACATCATTTGCATTACTATCATCAAAATTTGTACCACCACTTCTACTACTACTTGCTTCCATACGTTCACCATGATATAGCCATGGACTATAAAATTTACCTATGCCTCGGATTAGCAAGTGATTATATACCACATCTTGACTTTGAAACTCCACATTTAAGCAATCGATGCAAGGAAAACGAATACGACATTCACCACCCATTTGATGTTCTACAAATTCTATAAAACTCTTAACCCCTTCTACGTATTCAGTAGACCATTTTTTATGGGACATCCAACTTTTATCCATACAGCTATACAATTAAAGAATAACACTTTATTCCTATAATCGATATCTCGTTCAAAATTACGTTACAAAATAAAGTAAGAAAAATACTAAGGTACGTGGCGTTATTTATACCTATGAATCGAGAAAAGGACTTCTCGTTATGGCTCCCAGGCTCGTGGAATTTTTCACCGATAAGCCTCATCGGAGCTACATCACCGATTTCCAGCCTATATACCATCCTATGGGTTTATTATGCCTCAGTGTTTCAAACAATACCCTTTTTAAAAGCAATAGTTACACTGTTAAATCAGAACTTTATGTCATCATAAATGAAACTCATAAAACAAGAAACTACAAACTTTAAACATAAAACCTCTTTTGCAAATATAACCTACCTTAGAAATCATCATATGTTTGTTTACCATTTGCAAATGAACAACTAAAAACATAGTTCTAAATATAATACAACACATAACTTATGTTGGACGACTGACCTGGATGGACGAATTTGAACAAAGTACAAAGAACTGTGACTGGTTGGTGAGTTATTGACGATCTTAAACCCAAATATTAACCTGCATAAAAAACAAATTCGCATTTAATATAATACAATACATATAGGGAATGAATTAATAAAATTGTAAAAAATTCAAGTGTTAAAGAGAATAAAATGACTATTCTAAATTTATTTAGAATAAAAATGACTATTCTAAATTTATTTACAACATAAATGACTATTGAGCGATGATATATTAATTTGGATTAAAGTTTATTTTGGATTATAATATATTAATGAAATAAGTTTAATAATTTATTATTGATTTAATTCATAGTATATACATTTCACTATACATTTTATTATATTCTTTAATTTACTTATGAAGATATGAATATGATAATAGTATAAAATAATTATAATTTATTTTTTAAACAATAAAAAATACAAGAATTTTATACAAAATAAATTGTATAACAAAATTAAAGAATTTATCATCTTACTTATTAATGTAACTATAATGTTACATATATTAATGAAATAAGTTAATGATTTTATTATTTATTTAATTCATAGTATATACATTTTATTATACTCTTTATTTTACATTTTAAGATATGAATATGATAATATATTAAGTTATTATAATTTATTTTTTAAACAGATTAAAATTACAAGAATTTTATACAAAATAAATTGTATAACAAATTTGAAGAATATGAATATGATAAATTAATGAAATCATTATAATTTAATTTTTCTCAATAAAAACATACAACAATTTTATACATAATAAAATTGTATATAAAAAATGATGAATTTAAACTATAACCTATTAGTGTAATATTAATGTTAAAAATAAGACCTTAATGAAATAAGTTAATATATTATTTTTTATTTAATTCATAGTATATTAATGTAACTATACTCTTTATATGACTATGAAGATATGAATATGGTAAATTAATGAAATCATTATAATTTAATTTTTAAAGAATAAAAATACAACAATTCTATACATAATAAAATTGTAGTTAAAAAAATGATGAATTTAAGCTATAACCTATTAGTGTAACATTAATGTTAAAAATAAGATATTTAATGAAATAAGTTAATATCTTATTTTTATTTAATTCATAGTATATTAATGTAACTATACTCGTTATATAACTATGAAGATATGAATATGGTAAATTAATGAAATCATTATAATTTAATTTTTAAAGAATAAAAATACAACAATTTTATACGTAATAAAATTGTATATAAAAAATGATGAATTTAAACTATAACCTATTAGTGTAACATTAATGTTAAAAATAAGATATTAATGAAATAAGTTAATGTCTTATTTTTTATTTAATTCATAGTATATTAACGTGACTATAATCTTTATATAACTATGAAGATATGAATAAGGTAAATTAATGAAATCATTATAATTTAATTTTTAAAGAATAAAAAAATACAACAATTTTCCCAATACAAAAACACAACAAATTCACAACCATTTTCGGATACCTCCACAAATCAACAACGTCAACTCATGAGTTTTTGAATTTTTAACACAGAAGAAGCACAAATATGTTAACGGCAGACGGCAGTCCAACAAAATCAAAACTTCTTCACTCAGCCTGTTAGAGTGTCCCGTATTGATTAAGGATGAAAATATTAAAGAGTTTATAAGTGGTAAGGGTCAACTATCCAAATGACTAATTCTAGTCATTTTAGTAATGGTTGACTCAAGCCCAATTGTTGTTAATGGACTCTACACTCTACCCATATTGAAAATTCTAATATAGTATCAGAGCAAGTTTGGTCCGGATTATTAATGTCCCAGTTGTTTGTCTGGATGTCCAGTCCCAATAGCCCGGTCCGGTTACCTCTGCGTTTATTGCAAGTGACAACTAGATGTCCAGTCCCAGTTGCACTTGAGGGGGAGTGTTAGAGTATCCCATATTGATTAAGAATGAAAATATTAAAGAGTTTATAAGTGGTAAGAGTCAACTATCCAAATGACTAGTTCTAGTCATTTTGGTAATGATTGACCCAAACCTAATTGTTGTTAACGGGCGCTACACTCTATCTATATTGAAAATTCTAATACAGCCAGTATGTCGAACATGTTATGCGTGTTCAAAATATGCCTCAAGAACGGAAGAAAAACCTTCGGTCCTCCCTTCAATCAACAACAACAGCACATAACCTGCAACATATCAACATAATAGTCACCAACTAACGCAAAATCATCAACAAAATCGGAGAAAATGAACTGGAATGATTTTCGGATACCCACCAGAAAAACCGAAATGAATTTCGGATACCCACAAACTAATGAACCATCGAAAGTTTTCCAACCTCACAACTAGCACACATAAGCGACAACAAAATCGATGAGGGTGTTGGGAAGAAAAAGACGAAAAATCGAAGGTGGAGAGAGTTTCACAGAAATGGCGTTTCGGAGGATAAAAGCAGGGGGTAAGAAAGGTCTTCCCACCTCTGCTTTATGGGAAAATGGGACGACGACAAACGACGTCATCCACACGTATTTTTTTTCTCTTGCGATGCATTTTGCGACGAACATCGCTAAATGTTTAACATTTGCAGCGTAATCTAAATGTAGTCGCCAATTGTACCTATTTTGCTACTAAAATGTGAAAACGTCGCTAAATTGATTAATTAAATGTATAAATTACAAAGAATTTTGTATACTAAATTTTTATTACAGTTATGCTATTAACATCATTTCAACTATTAATATATAATGTTCATTCATGGTATTCTAATATGGTCGAAATTATTTGTAATTAAACAGCTATTACTATTATTATCTCAACCTAAAATTAATCTCTAAGTTTGTAAACTCAAACATGTCTCATGGATAAAAAAATATGCCATCTTTTTCACTGGGTTAGTTAAATTTTATAACATGTCTGACAGACGACGTCGTATTTGCAAAATTTTTTTAAATCCGATAGGTTTTGTGACGAAACATCTTTAGTCGTTAAATGTCGATGTTTGGCTACAAAATATGTTTTTGGTCGCCATTTCTCTAGTATTTTACTACTAAATGATAATAACATCGCTAATTGACACAGGATTTTCATACAATTTAATTAACATGAAAAATTATTTAATTTGCAAATATATAACGAAACATATGATTGTTAACTAAAATTTTTAATACAGTTATGCAATTAACGTTAACATCAATAATTACAAATTGTTAATTTAATAATATGTTTTGTCACTTACCTTTATTTTCTTATAAGTTAACTTAATAATTTTTCTATTCAAAAAATTTTGATGTTATATAATTGCATATTTTGTTAATGAGTTTGAATAGACATGTATAACTAACAAATATATTTATATATATAAACTCAATTTAATAATAATTATCTTTTTATCATATTAAAATTATATATTGTAATATATAATTTATAATTATTATATTAATAAATTTCCTTTTCTTGGAGACGAGTTCATGAATCCTCACGAAATGACATATTTCTTTCAACATTATCGCATACAACGTCGTTTACATGTTGTATGTACGACGTCGTTTACGTGTTGTATATACGATGTCGTATGTACAACATTGACATTCGTTCATCGTTTAACAAACGACATCGTTATTACGTACAACAAACGACGTCGTTCCCAACTAGGTTATTTATTACAACATTCAAATATGAGCAAACAAGAAACGATGTCATCTTCTGTTAGGTTTTTATCAAAACAACAACGAGCCTCTCAAAATCAATCATTTTATGTTAGCCGTCAACAATTCTGTACATTTCCACATTCTCCCCTCTCTTGTGCTTTGCTAACTATTTGATGAAAGGTCTGACAGAGTATTTAACTCTATTTGTATTAATAGTAATATAGGCTAATCTTGTGTAATACTATATCTCTGTAAATCAAGAACATGGTCATGTCTAATCTACTTTAAATTATTAAATTTATATATGATACAAAGGGCAAATAGATAACTGTTATTTTATTAAGGGTAACTTTTATCTCATTAGGCATATTCAACATGTATAAGTACTAAACGATAGTACTATCACTTATCATCGAAAATGGAGTCGAACATAATGAATTTTATTCAAGATTCACTTTTGGAGAATATAACTCATAACATAATTCATCAACGAATGTCGACATGGCGACTTATTTCCGATGGTGGAAATTCATTCCATTGGGAGGAATGTGGCAAAATTGTCCCTACTGAAGACAAAACCAATGCTGAAGAAATTCCCTCTTCATACACTAAAAATCGTTTCCCTTTTATGGCCGATCTTCTTTTTCAAGATTTTTAGTATCATCCAAACTAATGAACTTTCCTTATTATCCATATCTCATTTCCTGTTATGAACATCTGATTGTATATACTATATATTGTGTTAAGCTTACTTGAATGAACAAGTCAACATTGATGCAAATTCGTCGATTCCAATGACTATGTCTAGTCAATCAGGTATGCATGTGTTCCAATTTTAGTTCGATTAACAGTTTAACTAAACTACCTATCTAACCTCATTATTTGGCTGTATACTAGGTGAAACACAACATGCTGGTAGTTCATCTGATCTAGTTGTCTTCCGTATTAAATCTGGGAACTCATTCACTGTTCCCTTTACAAATTTAGCTATAGCGAAGGAATTGTTGAAAGAGGGTGTCAACAACCCAGAACCTAAAGGACGATCTTTCATTGTTTCTATTGATGCCTTCGAACGTGCAAGGACCCTCCTTGGGAATCCAGAGTTAGGGAATTCATTCACCTTTACCTACTCTCATGTCACATGGAATCCAAATAAATAATTATATCATTATCATTTATGGATGGTCTGATCAGTTGCAATCATCCATAAACTTTATTTAATGTTCTGTCTGTAAAAAATTTTAAATTAACCCTTGTACTTGTAAGGTGTAAGACTACGTAATATTGTTGCTGATCTATGTCTGTAATAATTGTAACACTTTTGACTACTAGCTTGTACTACTAACCATATATCGCTATATTATATTCCTACCATTCCCATAATTTTTATAAATTATTATTTTAATATTATTATATATTACAATGTACAAAGTTTATTATCTATTAATATTTTCAATTACAAACCATGTGTTTTTCATCAGTATGCTTTAAACATTATCAACAACATTGTCAAAAAATATACTAACTACGATAGATTACATCCCATTACAAATTATTACATATTTTTGGCGTCGAAACTCCAATCCGTCGCCCTTTCAGTACATCTAATGACGAAATACAATTGTCGGTAAATGTAAACTATCCGCGACGAATAAAAATAATTGTCGTTAAACTTTTGCCAAGATTAACCAAATATCATCGTGAAATTGACATATTTTACGACGATTATATATCACGCCGCTAAATAACAAGAATGTTCATGCCTTCTCTGACAAAGTACGAATAGTGTCGCTAAATGCCTCACTTATTACCGACCCTAAGACAAATTAGTTGCAAATGGTAGAACATTTAACGACTAAAGTAAATTTTGGTCATTAAACAGGTGGTTTTATCCATCATTTCCCAACACCAACCTCATTCTTCGCAAGATATCCACCTTTAGACAACAAAAATGATGAAACATCGGTAAAACTACCTATTTTAATGACGCGTTTATGAAATGGTCATGAATACGTTTACTTTAACATCGTATCTATTCGATCATCGTAGAATCGTTTACTTTAGCTGACTAATACTGATTTAGTCGTAAAAACTTATTTTTGGCGACGATTTTATGTTCATCGCTAAAAAAAAAGTCACCAATTGATATCTTTGTTGTAGTGACCTCTTTAATATAAGGGAATTGTTTGTATAAATGTACCCGTAGCCTTCCACTGTGATAATGGACACATTAGTTGCGTTTATCTTCTTGTAACTAAAGCAAAGATTATAGAAAGTGAAATATTTAAAAGAATAGGCCATGTGATCTGTCGCTCTAAAATCAATTATCCATTATATTGAGGGCTTGCTATTGAGTTTTCAGCACTGTTTTCTTGTGTGCCAATGCCTCTTGCAGTACGTGTAGAAGAGTCTTTGTTGACGGACTTTCGTATAGCTCAATGCCTGATAAATAGCTCAATTTTCATCTACCCTTCATGACGATGCAAACTAATTATGACCACTTGTAGTTCCTTCCTTTCAATAGATTCGTTGGTTAAATGTTTTGCAAAACCATTATTATAACAAAACTAATATTCTTAAATGTCGAAGCATCAAAGATATGGCTGGCTTAGTGAATTCTAACATGATCACTCGAAGAGATTGAGAAGAAATGAATAAGAGGAATCTGATGAACATAACATAATAAAATAAAAGGAATTACCGTTTCAAAATAATAATAACCCTAATATAATGTCATAATTTGTGATTCTCTTAAAATTATTCACATTCATTTAAATAGTTTACATACATGGAAATATGTACACCGATTGAATAACTCAAAATTGAGATACTAAACTCTATCAAAGAAGTGACTTCTTAACTAGTATATATAACTCACCGAACTACTTAAATATCAGGAATCAAATCAGATTCTTTATAATCACAGGATTACCTTAACAAATACACATTATTCAATAAGAAGAATATTTGTATATAATGATTTAAAAATTCAACCAATTCGGTATAATCAATCGTAAAAATCTCGAACCGTTTAACTTTTTTATTCAGTTTTTAACTTTCCGACTTGATTTACTTCAATAACTCTTATTGTTTTATTAACTAATTGGTTAATTTTCATAAACTAATAACTTTGTATAAATCAAAATAAATTAATTAATTTTTATTTAACAATCTCTTTTTCCAATTAAACTTCAAATTCTTCGATAGGTAAGAATAATCGCTTTCAATCATATTTCAAATTCTTTAATTTTATTTAATCTTTAGCTGATTTTATGACGGTCTAATTCAAATTAAGTTTTTAAACATTAAACCACTTGTATTACTGGTTTGTAAGGGATGAATGTTTGTAAGATTGATGATTGAGATTATGATTTGCTTGAGGAAAAGCAAAAGTTTAAATGTGAAGATGTTTGATAGACAATTATTTGTCTATATTTATATACTCATATCTAATGTGTTTTGCTTGTTATTGAAGAGTTTAATAGTATTGTTGGTACTTATTTAGTTTCAAGTGTGTGTATAGGTGATAATTGTATTCATGAACTAAAAAGAGAAGAATTTAGATGAAATCGTAGCATAGAACAAAGATTTGAAGCAATTGTGGACTAACACAATTGTATACAATGACTTTGTAAGTCTTTGTAAACATGTGAAGCTTTAACAACGTAATTCCTGCCTGTGTGGAGTTACACAACCATGTATGCGACCATATAAAGCCACGATTTTAGATATTTTTGGAACTACGTGGTCACCTACAAGGCCATGTAAGTAACCGTGTAATCTGAAAAGCCCTAGTTTTTACTATAAAAGGGTATTATTAAAGGCAAATTAGAAGAGGTGAGTTTAGAAGTATTTTTTAGTTGTAAGAAACATAGAGAAGGGGCAGTTCTGAACAAAGGATGAGAAAAACACGAAGATTATGTCACAAGATCCGATAAAGATCATCATTCAATCCGATAAATATTTGTTATTGGTTTTATTTTTTACGCGTAGGAACTAAATTGTTTAGTATTTAAGTGCGATGAACCCTAAGTTGTAATTACAATATGATTTAATCTTTTATTTAATGTAGTTTTATTGATTGATTTATTGTTATTCAATTATGCATTATATTCTTAAACTAATATATTTGGAATATTAGTTCATGATTTGATTTCATATAATTGAGATTGAAAAATCATTTTGTGTGAATAAATCTACCATAATTAGGAGAAGTTGTATGCAGACTTAAAGAAAGATCGACATAAATCTTCTAGATTAAGGCCAAACCTAATAGTAAAATTAATGAATTAATAGTGCAATCTTAGAAATTTTAACTAAAAAAAATTAAGTTAATCAACTAAGAGTTAATTGTTAATAGTCTTGAGAAAGATATTAACATAAGATAGAAATTTTATGGTTCAAGAATCAATAATTTAATTTCATAATAAAATGTTAGTATTTAAGAATTCTTAAAAGAATTCATCACGTAAATATTGCTCTTTTGATATTAACTTAGGTAAATGCCTACCTTCGGGGGAAGATTACCGAACTGAGTTTCAAACATGCCCTCTCCGCTTCCCAAGATGACATTATTTAGAAGGGCCTTGTCGGCCACCGCTTGCTGACAATGATAGCAACGCATCGTCAATTAAAAGTCTACTACTTACAATTCATATCATAGCAACATCATGCATTTGGAATTAAAACTTAGAAATCTTTATAAACATAATTCTCAGTGTCAGAGAACTTGAGCCTGCACTAAAAATGACTGCTTTTATACTTCCATTCACAACTAATCACAAACTTGAATATGAGGCCCTTCCTGCTCTTTCTCACAACCTAGTTACTAATGTATAAGCAAACACATTTAATTACCTGAATTTCAAACCAATGAATCGTATAACTAAGAATCCAGCAACCTTTTGCAAGTAATAGCTGCAGACCGTCTTACACGTTTTTTATCTCTGGCATCATGCACTAGTAATGGAATTACTTTTCTTTGGAGGTTTTCGGGTTTATGTTGTAAAAATAAAGGGTATTGGTCACTTGTTCTTTCATTTAAGGAAGGTTTGTCTTGAGATGGGTGCAACGTGCAAATTATAAAATCACGCAAACAGACAAGATAGTTACTGTGCAGCATATAAAATATATTATTGATATATACAAATGCCTATGAAAATCTCGGACAACGTATAGGTCTGCTCAGCATTCATTTTTATCAAGATATTAACGATGATTTTCACCAAAACGGTGAACTGATGCAGTCTAATTACTCGTTCTCTGTTCATAAGAAAAACATGCAATTATTGGCAACACCGACATTGTGTAATTGCATGCAGTGAAGTATCCACGAGGGGCCAAATAAGAAACGATGAAAGATGCAGAACAACCACGACAACGCCTGGAAAGTAAAAAAGATACATGTCACGACAATACAACTCTACCAATTCCATACAATATTAACCACCCCTCTTCTAACTCAACTTCTAAGGCCTTATTCACAATTAACTTTAAAGGTAGCTCGGAGACCTAATTGGCCGAATTCCAGGCTTGCACTATTGCATTACCTCTTTTATCTGCTTAATCAAAAGCATCTCCCAGTATATTAATTTTCCTCTGCCGTTGAATCCAGAACCTGTTCCTAACAATGCACCCTACCGGAACACAATCCATGAAGTAGGCCAAGCAGCATACCTTAGTTGGATGACATTATAGCATTCAATCTGCGTGTTGATCCAACTTACATTTATTTTCTCTAGAGAGAAACCGAAACAGCAGTTACTAAACATCCAGTTTGTGCCCCCTGAAAATTATATGCAAGAGCATTCATGCCTGTTGCGCATCCAAGTTACTAAGTCAAGGAGCATAACCAATTCCTGCCACTAACACATGGATCTCATAAGGAAGCTTCATTGATAGGATTCCAATTATCCAATAGAGTGGCTCGAGTAGAAAAGTGTGTATAGCATAAGACCAAACAATGAGTACAAAATTTCTGAATAGTTCAAGATAACCACCATGTATATTAACTTGATGAGCAAGAGGTAAGTACCTCCAAAATTTTTCCACAATCCTTCCTAATGATACAATGGTCAAGGGCTTCTGCATGTCCCTTCTCAAAAAGTTTCCATTTTTGTGTTGTTAAATGAAGCCAATT
Organism: Erythroxylum platyclados; assembly: GCA_027563515.1. Lineage (NCBI taxonomy): Eukaryota > Viridiplantae > Streptophyta > Magnoliopsida > Malpighiales > Erythroxylaceae > Erythroxylum > Erythroxylum platyclados. The sequence continues at coordinate 17,314,746 of JAOQMM010000004.1, forward strand.
GTCAGCCAGTATCAGTATATTATATGCCCATGCTTTCCCCGTACCATTATATACATACATATATATATATACATACATATATATATATATATATACACCAAGGGACGTTTCATCCCAAGAAGCACATTATAGTACTTTACATCCTGGATTCTGTAAGAAGTATGGTCACCTGCCAAAAAAGTTGACAACCTGCAACAAGTATCAGCCAATTTGGTCAACCAGATGAAGTAATGGAAATTATAAACCCAGGAAGTCAAACACCAAGTTTTGCTAATTCTTTGAACTTAAATTACCAAGGAATAGCTGGGATCTAAACAGCCAAGCTAAAAATGCAACAGTACTTGCACTTTCATAAGATCGTGATACCAAAAAGTTGGAACGTCTTTTCACTTAAGCAGCAAAGTAAACTTTGATTGAAAGCACTTGTATACTTCACATCACAAACAAAATGCTGGTGTGATTTCATGAGTTGAGCAACACTAAAAGACGGCAACTCTTGCAGAATCAACCCATGTGTTGCTTCATCACCAGTGGCAAATAGAGGTTTCTGATGATCTCTCTCTATGATGGTAGATTTGGGAAGTCGAATATCACTAACAGTGGCACGAGCAACCCCCAAATTTAAGTAACTGCTACCTACTCTCTTCAAATAAAGATGGGAACCCTGTGTTCCACAACCAACACCAGCAGGGGTGAGTATTGGTTGAGAAAAATCCATCTCGCAAGACACTACAGCTCTAGGACGGTAAGAAGCAACAATGTCATCACTTCCAGGAGAATGAGCTAATGATATACAAACTCCTTGATCAGATGTCTCAGGAATCAAGGATGGCCTACATTAAGGTCAAATATAACTGTTAGAACAATCGATCTTCCAAAGTCGTCATAATCCAAAGAATCATCCATCATTTTTCTTATTTTTATTCAATAAGAATGTTAAATTGAGCATCATAGCACACAAATCCAAATGAATTTTCTGTCTTAGAACAAATGTTGACACCAAAAAGAGAACTAAAAAACAAAACAATCTTGTTTTTCAACACAAGGCCATCTGCGTAAAAATACTCCCTCGCACCTTTCCTCATTACTATCGAGATTCCATTCACATATGCCAACAGAGGAAGCAGTTATCACTTTTCTAACACCCAAAGGAATAGAGGAACTGCGTTGAAGAGAGTGGATAGTGTGAATTGGTTTGGTTGAAATCCCAAACCTAGTCTCTATAGGTTTGGCAGTTTGGCGCACATCAAATACCTGAAGCAAACCATTCTGGAGGGAAGAAAAAACAAAATGCTCAACATGGCACCTGATAACAATTACAATAACAAGGCACTCAAAGGTCAGACCTGTAATCCAGCATATACGTGATTTGGATCGCAAATATCCCATGAACATGACCAAGAAGCAGCCTGCAAATTACAATTACAAAACAAAACCCGGTGATATTATCAAATGAAACAAGCACAGTAAACAAAGACTATGTTAAGCAATATAATGTCTGATTAACATAGAAATGTAAATCATCAGCTTAATTGTCAATTGAACTGGAGTTCACCCTTTTATTATTAGCAAAATTGATTTATGAATACACACAAGTGCATTTTTACATTCATAGCACCCTTTTCTCAAAGTGATAACCACCAGTTCTGCAGAAGTACATACTTCTACCAACCAAGAATGTAAAATCATGAGGTCTCAACAACTGAAATCTCATTAAAAAAATTGAACCACTTACAGGTAGATCATAGGAAAGAACGACATTGTTGCTTTCCAAGCTGTCAAATATAGCAAAACAAGTAAATTAATTGGGAAAAGCCAAAAAAGAGGGAGACAAGCATCCCTAAGTAGGAAACGTAAAGTATCTCAGATCGGCACACCTGACAACTGATAGTTTCTTGCCTATTGAAGCCAAAAGTGCAAGGTTTCCATTATGAGGGGAAATGTGCAGGTCCTTTATCATTTTCATGGTAGAAGGAAGAGCGAAATCCTCATTTTCATGTGGAGGTAACAAGCTTATCTGCAGAGAAACACAAAAAAGTTTTCAACCTAAGAAAGCAAAATAATGATTCCAAAGTCAACTCGGAATATCAAAAGCATTACTTTGGTAAGTACATATGACCCCCCTGTCCCAGACAGCCTTCTTGCAAGCACCAAAATTTGACTAGGGGCGTCTATGTCAAATAGACGAGCACCTTCCACTGGAAGTTCTATCTGTAATCACTACACTACAATGATTAGAGTTACATACATATTACTGATGCACATGTATTAAACTTATGAGTATCATACTTCAGTCAAGATGTACCTGAAACAACATGTCTACAAGTTCTCCATCACATATCGAGAACATTTTACTAATAAAATGAAATAACTTCATAAAGCAGCCACAACACTAGGTAAAATATTGTACCACATATCTTTAGCCAGAGCAATCACAAGGAAGCACAATCAAGTGCTAATGAATGACACGTTAATGTTCAGGGAGACCTTACAACAGTGATCTACAATTTTTCCATCTTATCAACCATAGTTCAAACAAACAGCACAAACACATTACTATTTAAGATTAAGGTTTAGCCCAGATCTTGACTTTAAACAGACTTTGTATTCCAGAAAACAGGACCTTAATAGAAACGTTCAAGTATTATGAAACAAAAAAAGATACAAATTCCCTATTGAAAATTTTTATCTCTCTAAAAAGGCCAACTCCCCTTCCACTGTGGGTTCCAACTCTCGGCATATTTTCATTCTTAATTTAATTCTTCAAGAAAAGAGTGAAGTAAACCAAAGCTTTACAACTGCAACTGCCATGAGATAAGGGGCCGTGTCAACAATATCAAGCAAGTACAAATCTATCACTAACAGCAGATGCAGAACTGAAAATTTCAACCACGGTGAGAAAAAAATCAATGCTTTACCTGCAACGTAAAGCTGCTCAGATAGTCTTTTGAACAGAACTTTGGTGTCACCCCCTTCCCTGTAAGGAAGTGAAGCATAACAAAACAAAGAGATACTTTTTATTCAAAACTAGGAGAAAAGACAAATTTAGGAAATCCGAGAAAGATTCTTTCTTCGATTTTGACAAAAACAGTAACGCTGTAACGACAAATAAGCACAACTTAAAGATGATTACCAGATTGAAATTGTCCACGACGAACTGCATCACTTGTGATTGATCCAAGTGGCCTATGCAAATCCCCAACCAAATGCTCCAAATAAATTGTCCTCTGCAAAATCAGAAGTTATAAAAGAACATTTTAAAGATGGTAAATCCGCTGTCTCCAGCCGAACAAAGTCGAGATCCAAATTTGTTTTTCATATGCTTTATATGCCTTAATTCTACTGCAACGTTCGATCATAATATGCAATGATCACCTCCTTAAATTACCTCTGATAGCTGGCTGACTTTTAGCTGCAACTCGGCCTCTTTCTTTTGCCAGTCAGATTCTTTTTGACACCAATCAGCATCCTTCAAGTCAATAGGAAAAATACTGACTTTCTTAGGAAAACAAAGGACAAAACAACAACTACCTCAGACTCACTACTGTATTACAGGGGAAGAAAGTAAGAATGCCTTTCTTCTTTCATTGAGGTCAGTCGAATATGAAAACTGAGAGTAACTACTTAAAGAAAACTTAGATAAGACATTATTCATAATCCTCGATCAGTAATTACCCACCTTCTTCTCCAGAGAAGCACATTTATCCTCGAGGAACTGAATTCTCTGCAAATGATAAAAAACACTCATAAACAAAATAACATTCCTTTCACAATAAGTTCATAGAAAATGCGTCAACCCACGAAATCTACAGAGTACCTGTTTCGATTCTTCGTCAACAACGGCAATCCTAGGTGCATAAAGTTTCCTTACGCCGTTCAAAGAACATTTCCTATTGCATTGAGGACACTAAAATCAAAAAGAAAAATCAGAACTTGAGTCAGGAAACACAACTAGCCATCTTAATCTAATAGCAAAAACAATTAAAAATCAAAAGAACACCTTGGCTGAACCTCGCTTTTGCCTTATCCACTTGTTGATGCAAGATAAACCAAACACATGCCCACATGGAAGACAACTACAGTAGTAACCAATCAAACCGTAGTTACTTGAATCTTCAATCTCATTAAAATACTTGAAGTTTCGTCACTAAACCGTTAGAATTGAACATTTTTTAAACATGAATAACGGTACGCACCAGATATGATGATCGCCCTCGCCGGTCCAATGCTCCATGCAAATAGGGCAAACAACGCCGTCAGATTCAGCACGATTGCTCTCTCCAGAATCTTCTCCATTTAACGAAACTCCCTCTCCCCCAACTTGCCCCGTCTCATCTACCTCCTCTCCGCCACTAACACCCGAAACTCGACGCGAACTAGGATCATTACCTGGAACCCCAAACGAATTTAGATTCTGAAAATACTCCATGTATTCAGCGTCCATCTCGTATATTGGGTCATCGTACTCATCATCTCGGTCCTCTTCTCCACCGGAATGAGCTTCGGAACCGGAGCTGTTTCCTCGTTCGCTTCGTAAGAATTCATCGACGACGTACTCAGGTTCTTCTTCGTAGTCGCCTTCAATGTACGGTTCGTCGTCGTCTACAACGTACGGTTCCGCCATTGAAGCTCTGTAGAGTTGAAGCGGTGGTCTAAACAGTGAGGCTTTCCGCGAGGGAAGATAAATAATAACTCTTTGGGAATTTATACCGAAGAGAAGCTTCTCTTATAACCGTTGGATTGCAATAGATTGTGTAAATATATGCTGTATTGAAATGTTGACCGTTGGATGTATCATATCGAGATTCGTTGTCTAAGAGCCGTAGTACCCAGTGTGAGACTGTGAGTGGATACTGGATAACGTACAGAGGTGTGTTTCGTGAGACAAGAACAGAAGTAAATTGTGGCCACGCCACGAAGCATCACGTACACAAACAGAACCTAAAGACTCTTTTGCGGAAGCTGACCATCTCTTCAACTGAAGTTTGGGTTGTCAACCTTCATTTATTCAGCATTTTGTTCCCATTTGGTAAATGGGTGATGATTTTTTTTTTTTTTATTTTGGGGGTGATTCAAAGATTTTAGGTGTCAAACAGCTAATAAAATTGTTTAGTAATCAACTGAATAGATTGGCTAATTGAACCTAATCAGTTGATTTTTTAAAAGTTACTAAAAATAATGTTTTAGTCTTTAGCTTATTAAAATTAAGTATTAATGACAATTGTATCCTTCATCAATTACCCAAAGATGTTGCACACAAAATTTAAGTTATTTAGGGTGTGCACGTCAAAGGTCCTCTTTTATGTTGCAATGTTCAAGTCACTATCAATACTCATTGCAACTAATATAAACAAACAGTAATTTAATAGGGAATATATTTTTATAATATAATAGTTTAAATAAAAAATATATTACAATGAAATTTTATATAATTTTTAAATAATATTCACTAGTTAATTTTATTACTAGATC
>JAOQMM010000004.1:17328794-17339035 GCA_027563515.1 Erythroxylum platyclados
TTAAACATTAATTAACTGTTTAATTTTTGCATTCTTATTAAACATTAATTAAGTGATTCAACTGACGTTAATAATGTGCCTGCAGCTAAACAAGAGAGCGGCAACAAAGTGAGTAATTGACTTTGATTTTGTTGGTTTATCTGAATTTTTTGGGTCTTCTAATATTATCTGACCTTCCACTTAAACTGAATCGGTGCTGTAAACTGACTTGTGTGTGTTGTAGACTGAACAAACTATTTTCGGTTGAACATATGATTGACTATTTTCAGTTGAACATATGATTCTCTGGCGAATTAATGACTTTGTTCTCTTAAGGTCTAAGAATCGTCACTAGGGTAAAGAAAAGATTGGAACTTCCAGCCTTTTGAAACTGGAAAAGAGGAGGTTAATATGAGGTCTCTTTAATGCAACTAAGATTTTTGCATAGTGGGGGAAATGAAGTTCCAGAAACATCACTTGGAAAAATTGGTAGATAGCAATCTAGGGTCAAAACTGGTTAAATAAGAGTGATACTTTCTAATTTCTAGCTGAATTTGGGTTCTTTCTTAACTTCCATGTATAAAATAATTGATTTGCAATTATTTTCTTCATATGTGAATAGTCAGAGCATTAGTGATAACTGTCAGCCCTTGAGTCTGATCATTGCTACTGGAGATTCAACTTCTTCAGAACTTGCATAAGTCCGCCTGCCCCTTCGGAATTTTTATTGCTCACAAATCCTGCACAACAAGCTCTGTTAGGCAGAGCAACTTCCTGCTAGAAACTAGAACTGGTCCAGATGTCTTCATCTTTATTGGCAATTCTTGCTGCCTCACCATGATTGTTCCAAATTCCCCCATCAATAATACTAGGGTTGGCAATGGGCCAAGCTCGCATGAGGCTTAAGCCACAACCAAAACGTCATTTGGGTATAACTGACAAAAATGACATTGTTGTTTTGGTTAGTTATACCAAAATGACATTGTTTTGGTAGCCCAGATCAGGCTTTTCGAGCCAGGCAGGGGTGATCCTATCCCCTGCAGCCCAAACCCAACCCAAAGTTTGGTCAAATCAACATGGCCTGTTGACTTCACGTCAGGCTGCCACTGCCATCCCTACTGGCCATCATAGTCAAATAATTCTCCCATAAGGATTCAGAATGATAATATGCTGTATTGTCCTGCAAATGCCTATTTACACTAGGAAATATAAGAGAATGATAATATGCTGTGTTGTCCTGCAAATGCCTATTTATACTAGGAAATATAAGTTATAGATTCTGATTGAAATATCCTTCTACAAGGATTCAGAATGATAATCTGTTGTCTTGTCTTGCAAAATCCTGTTTATAGTAGGAAAGACATGCTATAGCTTCTAATTGAATTATTCTAGCCATCAACTATTATCAGACTTAATAGGACGTAACATGAATAAAGTTAAAGGAAAGATCAAACAAAATTGATTAAATCTAGACTTGTTCTTGACATCACTTCACGTTTTGCCATCAGTATTTATAGAAATATTTAACCCTAGAGGACTGTCTTCCTCAAGGAAGTGAAAACAACTCTATTTTAGTCTGACTTAGCTACAGAAAATAAATGGTAAACATGCTAAACCTGGGGATTTGATTGGTGTAGGAAGAAAGTTGAGTAGCTAACTTAATAATTTTGTTTGAAGTGAATTTTTGCCTACATGTTTGTGGTCAATGGGGTAGGATAAGTGAGGGGTTCAATATGGCCCATTAATCCGAAGCTCATCTGAAAATGATCATTAGTTGAAACTTTTAAAGGTCTGTGCTGGGAGAAAATTCATTCTAGTACAAATGATGCAGAAGGGAAAAAGAGACGAGTAATGTAGTAGTTTAATTTTTGAGTGTTCACCCTTGCCTTCTATTAATTTTCTATAGGTTCGGCTTCCTGCAAGACTGGTAGGAAATCACAATTGACAAGGTGCAAGTAAATTTTAGAATAGTCTCTTAAATCTTTCTGTCAATTCATATATGGTTTGTGGAGTATGGATAGACGTACAGTACTAGTAACCATTATGATTTGCCAGCTGTTTCTGCAAGTCTTTAGCTTATTGCATTTTTCAAATAGTGATCTTGGTTTGTCGCTTGTGTTGGACGGACGGCTATGTGCATGTCTTATGTTTTAAGAAGGACCCATAAATGCCTTGCTTGGTTGTTTATTTGTTGTTTCCTCTTTTCATTTTCATTCTCTTCTTCTATGGGATTTTTAGATGTTGCTGCACAATGCAAGCACAAATAAGATTTAAGCTTATGTTTTAGCAGGTGGAGGGAACAAATGGCACTGGGGAACAGGTACCTGTTTCAAAACCTTTGGCACCGGGAGATTCTAAGCAGGACTGAAGTAGGAAAGTTTACTTTCCAGCCATGAATGCCTAATGTTAATCATCGTGAATCACTATCTCATATTTAACTATCTTGTAACTTGATGGGAATGTAACTGTTGGAATGTAAAGCTCATCTCTGTATGGGCGTATGGTCGGCTATATACAAACAGAAATTGCTCAGGAGATGCATTTTGAGAGTGTTATAATACTGTGGGGTTACTTCTGTGTAGGAAGACTAATTGCCTGAGCATTAAATGAACAACGCATTATGCAAGAATGATGCAGGCCTTCAGGGTAGCCTGCCACGAAGTTAAAAATATTTGTTTTCTTAAAAAGTTCAATCAATCAATTGACAATAATGTAAATCAAGTCAAAGTCATCTGAGCTCAATCCCAACGAAATGAAGAAATAAAGAGAATGCCGTGGCTGATGGTTTATGGACTACTGACCAATTTTAAGTGTCCTTGGTTGGACCAAATTTGCGCTCATAGATGAAGCCCATCAGTGAATTGCGAAAGTTGGAATTAAGATTTTATCAGAAAGAGAACGATGGGAGCTGAGTTATGATGACCTAAGCCTAAGGGCAAAAGTACTGTGATTCTTTGGCCACGTGCAGGTCAATTTAGTTCATCCGAGGTGGAGTGGAGAATCTGGCAGCATCCTAATTAGCGCAAGTTGCTGGAGTTTCCGTGAGAGCCAAGCTCATGGATTGAATTCTTCCAATATTTTATGAGAAATATGTCCCTACATGATATATTTTAAAGATTTGACAAGGACTGCCGGCATATGACAAATGAAAAACAGGTCAGAACTTAGGACCGTTCTTTGCTTGAAAACGATTATGATGGTGGTGGAATTTAATGCTAAGAGGGTTGTCCCAATGCAGGTACTTAGACATCATAGGATATTAATATTACATAAAACTCATACATCTCCCAATCCAGACAAAAGAATAAAAGATATTTCAAATTCAGAATTATACTCAGTAAAACTAAAAGTAAAGCTTGACAGTAACAATTCAGAGTTTCTCCAGGAAAAGAAAAGAGTAAAAAGTTGTTTTTTTTTGTTTTCTAATTTGATGCTTAACCATGTCAATAATTGCGACAACAGTGGAAAGTAATTTGGGAAGTGTACCTTTTATTCCATTTGCTTTTGTTTGGGAATCAATTAGTCACTACACGAAGAGGGAAGAAGACAAGAAAGAATCTTGGCTTTGGATCCGATTTTGGGTGCCCAACACCATCGACGGCAGGGAAAGATTTGGAAGGCAAGCGTGACTTGACTAGCTAAACCCAAGTACCTATCATATTTTATTAGGGAGCGCTTGATCAGTTATTACCGAAAGAAAAGAATGATAAATAGTATTTTTATAAGCCTTTAGGATAATATTTAATATCTCTAATATAATAAATAATAAAAATTATTTTTATTTTTATTTTTTACTATATTCATTATAATTTTTATTATCATCCTTTCAAGTGAATTAAACACACTGACCATATTAGCACCAGAAGAACATATTCCAATAATTGTGGATCAAAAAGGATGGATAAATCCAAAATAATAACAATTTTCGATAAATTATTAATATAACTTAACTTTTATATATTAGAATTTAGTATTTTTGACTTAAACTTGTGTGAAAAGGTTTAAAATTAGATCCGTACTTTTTTAATTGAACTTAAAACACTTTCAAAGTTTGACTCGCTTGTGTGGAAGACTTACAACAATGAGTGAATGGCCGACTTTTAACGATAACGTGTTGGACTGGATAAGAACGACCTAGTAAGCAAGTGATGACCTCCACAAGAGTTGGGAGCTGATATGTGGTTGAATATACGGGAGGTTGCAGGATGCTTTGCATATCCTTCATCAAATGCCCCATATGAAAAGTTAAAAGGGACCTCCACAAGAGTTGAGGGCTGATTTGTGGTTGAATCTACGGGAGGTTGCAGGATGCTTTGCATATCTGTCATCAATTGCCCTATATGAAAAGTTAAAGAGGGTCGAAAATGACTTGAGCTGGTTACTCTCTCTTTCACCACTTGATCCAATTGTGATAAAACGTGAGCTCTACTGCTTTTATGACTCTCCTTCTTTACTATTTATAAACTTAATCAACTTTAACAATATATGATAGACATTTCGATCTGTAACCTTAGTATTTGGATTATAATAACATAAGATGAAAAAGGGTAAACATTCCAATCTCATAGATTTTACTATGAATTACAAAAAATTGTTGAGAATATCCACATATGAGTGTCTCACATCTGAAAAAAAAAAAAGACTAACATATAAGTTCAGTGGACTACTCCACTTATCACCAATTAATTTTAGGATGGAACCTCACTTAGTCTTATATGTGGTCTACCTTTTCTTTTCATGTGAGCTCGTAGGTCTATTATAAATTTAACAAAAATAAACAAAGAAAACTATCTAGATGCATCTCTCAATTGGGATTACATGATAGTCCCCACCTCGTCTGCAGTGCACTTCACACTCCAAACAGTGAACAACATGCATTTCTTTCTTCTTCTTTTTTTCTTTTCCTCTCAATTAGGTCCCCATTCTCCATAAAAGTCGATCTTAAAATATGCGAAGTGCTTGGAATGAACGATAAAGCCTATTATTACTTATCTCAAGCTTTTCGTAATCCACCAACCCCTGTTAATCATGTATTAAAGTGGTGCAAATATACAAATATATTTGAGTACATGCTAGGGATGGATAGTTCACAACAAACACAGGGCCCTAGGATTAGATGATACGGATGATTTTTAAATATGACGAAAATTTTCGTAGTTATTATTTTTATATAATTATTAAATAATTTAAAAAAGTATATAATAATATACTGATTGTAAATAATATATAAATTATTTCAAAAGTTGAAAAATGAATTTGAGCAAGAGACTAATAAGAGTTTATGATAACTCCTTAGTCTCCTAATAAGGCAATGGAATATATGGAGTAATCTTTTACACATAGAATGGAAGCGAAAGAGGGAAACCACCTTTTTAATATGTAGGTTTTGCTGTTAACTTGCCTTCTTATATTATTGATAATTAAAATTTTGAAAATTTTCCATCTTTTATATTAATTTTTAATAATTATTTGATTTTGTTTTTATTAATACTTTTATTCCTATCATAAAATTATTTATAATTATTTAAAAATTAATGATATCATAAATGATTGAAAGTTTTGTTTAATTACTTATAAAATATAAAATATTTTAATTAATTATGTACAAAATAAATTATATAATAACTAAATATAAGCTAAAAAACTTTTCATTATTATTTTTAATATTTAATATCAAATATTAACTTTTTAATACAACTAAACATAGATAATCAGTAATTTCATTCATATTTTTATTTTTACTTTCTATTTTTATTTCAATCGTTTCTTTGCCAGTTATAAAAAAAACCAAAAGTTTTTAATACATGTCTTGGTAACGAGAAAAAAGGAAATAATTAAAAAGAGAAGCGCATAATTAATGTTCCTTTTAAGTCAAATAAAACAAAATTCCTCTACTCTTTATCCGGCATTACAAGTTTTATACCAAATCACAACAGAAAGGATTGGTACCTTGCTCTTGGCTAATGAAGAAAAAAAAATGGCGTCACGACATGGCGTCAGCCTTGTTTTTACAAAAAGCAGATTTTCTCAATGACCAATGAATGAAGCGACCTCTCCCTAAAGGAAACCTTTCGAGTTCCTACTTGTTGCCTTGTCTCTATCTGCCACCCTCGCGGTGGATACAAACCCTAACCACTTTCAATCAACTACTGATTATATAGGTAGGAAAGAGACATGAACGTCCCTTGTTCTTTGCTTCTAAAGCAACAACATATAAAAATTGTTCAAGTTTCTATATATATTTTTATTTTTAATTTTTGCATTTAAATTTAGTTAAAAAAATATTTTCAAAATTTGTAAAAACTATAAAATAGTGATTTTTGTTTACTATTTTTACTTTTTTATTCTGATTTATTATCAACTAAATATAAATTATTTAATATATTAATATATTAATTATTAATAAAAATTATGTATAATTTAATTTTTAATAATTTTTCTAATTTTTGTAATTAAATTAATTTAATTTAATTATTATCAATAACATAATTAAATTTAAAATATCTTTAAAATAAATAAATTTCAAACAAAATTTTGATTTGATAATTAAAATATACTTACAATAAATATTAATTTATAAATAAAATTTAATTTTAAAATTATTTATTTCATATAATAATTTTTATTGATAATTTATTAATAAATATTATATAAGAAATTAAAATAAATTTAATTAATTAAGAATAATTTATCTTTAATTTGTGATAAAAATATAATTAGACATTAAAAATTAAACAAATTTTTGTTTTAATTTAAAAATAGAAACTAAAAATAAAAAAATAAAAATACTTTTTCTATTTGGTTGAGTTAATTAAGGACGAATTCCTTGGGAGACAAGACAAGGCCTTGTTATGGGAATAACTATGTAGCCCTATTTATTCTTTCTAGTATTCGATTCTTCATGTCGTTGCTATATATATATAGTTTTTTGCTCCCTTGTTAGTGTATAATATAGACTCTGTTTGTAAATATATAATTGCAGTTGTTGCTTATTACTAGTGTGATGTTGGGAATCAACACAACAATTTCTAATCATTTTGTAGCAAAAATCATTTGAATGTTAAGTAAACTTTGGATTTTTTGTGGAAATGTCAAAGTCAGTAAGCTATTTATTTATATATTAAATGTAGAAAGATATTTTCAATTAGTAATTATATCAAATCAGTAAAGTATTCAGCGGAAATAATAATCCTCGTATATTCCCATATGAATAAGCCCTAACTTTGTCCTGAGACCCCAGCCAAAATGTAAAACACGTGAGACAGTGATCAATCCCCGTAATAAGACACGTGATGGCGGCTGTCACCAGTTGACTTGACGGCCTCTTTCCTGGATCCTTCCATGTTAATAATTCCAAAAAACGAATAAGACCCTACCCTATATTTTATCGCGAGATTTTGTTTATTTGAAATTCCAATTTCTCCGTCAATTAGCTCAAACATCGAATCCTAAGACCGATCGGCACTATTCATTTTATTTTACTCGACAAACTCCAATGATGTAAAAGGAAGAGGGGACTAACTTAGTACATAAAGCTCCTCGCTTTATAAGGATTAGAAAAGGGTCATCGATTATTTACAATTTTTTTTTGTATTTTACAAAAAAGTTATTTTACAACTCAAACTTATGACATTTTGGTCACAAAGAAATAACCATACTAATTACTCTAAAGCTCACTGTCTAAACTTCACTAATGTCCAACAACAAAATAATCTGCCACGTCACCTAGCTCATGTCTTTTTCTCTCTAGGAGCCCAATCCAAAAATTGTTTAAAATGGCAACTTGAGGTTAAAAGCAAAGTCATGAGTTTCATACCGTACTGGCCGGTATCGATTAGAAGGTACCGTACCGACTAAAAAGTGATACAAAACTAGACTCTTTGGTACTAGTTGATACCAGAAGTTTCACCAGTCGGTATTTTAAATACTAGCCAAATATCGGTAGGTCTCGTAAATTTTAAATTTTTTAGGGATTAAATTGTAGAAAATTAACAAAATGCCCAAAACCCACACAGACTCTCTCACTCACAAGTTCTAAAAAATTTTCATCTCTCTCCTTTCAACGTTATTCTCTACGGCTCCCCCTCCTCTAACGTCGTTGGCCACCACAGCCACTGGCGCCACAACCTGCAGCCACCGCTGCTCTCCACCGCACCTGCTCTCCCTATCGAACCTATTGTTCTCCCTACTACACCTAGCACCTGCTACTCTCCACCATCACTACTCGCTTGAAAACCAAAAATTGCAATTTTCATATTTGGATTCTGGACCCGAACCAACCCAACTAAACTGACCCTACCCAATCGAACCAAATTCCAATTTCTGATTTTTTTGGGTATGTTTTGAATTGACTTTTTTCTGCTCATGAATTACATTTGCATTGTGTTTTGGTTGTGTCATTTGTATTTTGTGAATGGTTTGAAAGTTTGAAATTGTTGGAATTGTTTGTGTGAGTTGAGAAATTTGACTTTGAAAGTTGGAATTGTTTGTGTAAGTTGGTTCAATTTCAATGTAATTTAGGCATTGTCAATTTATGAAAAAAATAAATGCATTGGAAAATTTGGGTTTGAAAGTTGGAATTGTTTATGTGAGTTGTTCAATTTCAATGTAATTTAAGCATTGTCAATTTCAAAATTAATGCATTAAGTTGTTAATTTGTTAATTAATTTATATGAAATATACAATTTACTAATTATTGCTTTGATATAAAAAGTATTTAACATATGATTAATCATTTAAATATAAGATTTCATATATAATTAAATCATTTAATATATGTAATTAAGTTAAAAAATTAAATGTTTGCATTTTTATATTGTTTATTGGTGAATTGTGTTAGATGAAATTGAATTGTATAGTGTATGTTAACTCTTCATTGTGGAGTTAACTTGAGTAAGAAATTAAGAATATTGATTAAAATTAGTGAATGAAAGATTGTTAAATTAAAGTTGAGAATTAGGATTTTAGTAACAATGTTGATTAAAATTAATTAAGAAAATAGAATAATTATAAGCATTATAAATTGAATTATATAAGTAAACAAATTATATTAGTTTATAGTTGAATTATGAGATTACATAAAGTAAGTTGTAAACTTATAGTTCCGAGTTATGGTTAAAGTTGAATATGTTATAGTTGTGAGTGTATCTCTTTAGTTTATGATTGAATAATGTAATCATACAAAATGAGTTATATTATATGAGATGTATATATGTATTGTGTTATTATGTATGTTGAATACTTGAATTGTTGGTTTTGTTATTATGTATGTTGAATACTTGAATTGTTGGTTTTTGACTTATGGTGAATTGTGTTCGATAAAATTGAATTTTGTATGATGTAATCATATAAAATGAGTTATATTATATAAGATGTGTATGTTTATTGTATATGTTGAATACTTGAATTGTTGGTTTTTGATTTATTGGTGAATTGTGTTAGATAAAATTGAATTGTGTATGATGTAATCATACAAAATGAGCTTTATTATATAAGATGTGTATGTGTATTATGTAATATGTTAGTTTGGACTTCTGAGTTAAACAATACATATTTTGTGATAGTAGTTGATAATGAAATTATGTATTCTTTATTTTGATATGAAGTTATTAAGTTAATTTTGATATATGTCTTCATTTATTTTTACAAATAAATAGAAGGAAGTTCAAGTACTCATGATCATTCAACCACTTCAGGAAGATACAATGATCCAGCTTAGGCTCATGCTGCGTTGCTCCCTGGTATGAAGAACCATACTATTTGCTTGTTTTGAAACAAGCATGTGAAAGGTGGAGGAATCACCAGATTAAAGAAGCATTTAACTGGGCTTAAAGGAGATGTAGAACCTTCTAAAAAAGTGAGTTATGATGTGAAGTGACAAATAAAAACTTTGCTTGAAGAGTATTAGCATGAGAAAGATAGAAAGGGAGAGATTGAATTATGAAATTTGTAGTAGAAGTCCGTTTGCTAGTGTTCATGATGATCGTGGAAATGTTGAAGATGGTAGTGTTCCTTCCTAGCAAGAAGTGAATGTTACATCCGGACTTGATGTTAGGAAAAGAAAAAGGCAGATTTCGAATTTTTTTTTATCTACGAACAACTCTTGAAGCTTCGCCTTCAATTTGTAGTGTTATGCAATCAAGAGAAACAGCTCACAATGTAGATATGGCAATGGCTAGATGGTGGTATGATTCGGATATTAGCATTCAATGCTTCTCAGTCTTATTATTATCAGTCTTTGGTGGATGTTATAGCCTCTTATT
>JAOQMM010000004.1:17339135-17353439 GCA_027563515.1 Erythroxylum platyclados
GAGACTCATGATAGCTGCTTCCATTCTCTTATCAAAATATCTGCAAGACTGTTATTAGCAAATTTAATATAATTAACATGAAAGTTATACAGATTTAATTCTAACTGCTAGCGAATTAACCTTCAGGATTAAATGTGAAGTGAATTTACATACTCATTTTCAGGATTGTTAAGAGCCAACTTTTGTATGTGAAGAAGGTATTGATAGACTTATGGTAGCTTGCATTTTCTTACCAAGTAAATCCTCTAGTTGTTGTTCATCCTCTTCCTCCCGCACCTAGAGGCCATTGATTACAATGTTATCACCTTTGATTACTGGTACACAAGTGCATCCTTCTCAGTGTCTAAATTTTCGTTGCTGTGACTAAAAATTAAGACAACGGTAAGATCACTAAATAAAATTGTGATAAATCTACTTTTTTGCCTATTTAAGTCCTTGAAGAATAGCATAAACTCTAATCATAGATGAAGAGTAGTGGAAAGAGAAAGAAAAAAGAGATCGCAATTGCAGCAACTATTTGTCTTTTGCAATTTTAGATAATTTCACCTCTAGCTTTCTGTGTAGACAATTGATTTGATTTAGGATTATTGATGAGACTGTTAATATGCACTCAAATGATTTAGAAACCTTTTCACCGTTGAGCTAACCGAATGCAAAAATTATGTCTTGCATGTTAAATGTTGTTTCCTGATACACCAAATGATCAATGAATAGATCATAAATATGGTAGTAAACTGCACATCATCATGAAGATTACTTAAGAGAACCAGTCAATATACATCAATTTTAATTTCCCCATAATTTTAGTTGTCCATGGTGGATACCATATTCCAGAGTCTTAATTTTGGTTAGCATCATGAGCATTATGAGCTTTCATATGATTTTTAGTTTCTTTTTTTAATTTTAATTATTAATATTAATATAATATACTTTTATTATTATTTTGCTTAATATTGAACTAATTAAAATAAAATCATGCTGGTAATAAAATCTAAAAGAAATTAATAATTTATGAAACTAAAATAAATATAATATAAAAACACAAACATAATCAAATATATTTATTACTGGATTTTAAAACTAAAAAAGAACAAAAATAGCAATAAAAATAAACAACCCTTGTTAATGAATATCGAACATAATATAACAAAAGTCATACCACAATCTAATGCTTAATATAAAGTTTAGAAATTTGTTTTAATATGTTCTCACATCAGATATGATGTAATATTTTTAAGAAAAAAAGATAATTATAAATTAGTAAGAATTTTTAGTTTGTGTTAAATTTACTTGTAAAATTATCATGAAATCAACAATATAAAAATGATGAACTTTCATTCATATATTATCATCCTTGGTTTAATGTTGGAATTCAATATGTAGAATCTTGGAAAGCTTCTACTTTTAACAAGATCGCAGTTTGTTTGCTTCTTGTGCGTTTGTTGTTAGGCTACGGAAAAGGTTGCAATATGTAAATGTGAAAACAGGGAAGTAACAGAGGAGGATGGCGTTCGCTTTACTTGGAGTCCCTATCATGACCAAAGGATAAAAGTTTTACTTGATTATCCAATCCATTTAAGGTTCTAACATCGGATCATCTCGTTCCCGAGATTTTCAATTGACTCCCCAACTCCTGTTCACTGTTAACCTAGGAAAATTAAGTGAAGCTGAAAATTTATATAAAGTTCGGACAATGAAACATCAACAAAAACAAGTGAAGCAGAAGAAAAGAAACAGCAAATTCTCGCCTCCCTCTGCCTTTCTTTTACCTATACACTCCTTGCTTCTCTTTACACCAAACAAAGCCGAACAGTAGCAGACTAGAAGAACCCAGAGAGCAAAAAATAGTTGCACATATGTAGCTCTGTTTCTTTTGCAGGAAAGTTTCAATCTTTAAGAACAGAGATTGGGAAACGAGGAAGAAGAAGAAGACATGGGTATTCTGTACGACGACGTTGTTATCATCAGGCAAGCAGAGAAAGAAGGAGACTCGACCGTAATCACTGTTAATTGCCCTGATAAGACCGGCCTCGGTTGTGATTTATGTCGTATCATACTCTCTTTTGGTCTCAGCATCGTTAGAGGAGGTAAGGAATAGTTCGGTTGATGCCAAATTTGAGTTGTACTACTACTGAATTTAGCTGTTTCTGTGGTGCGTATAAGCCTTTTCAGCATAAAAACTTAGTTTCACCAAAAGGAAAAACTTGTGAGCTTTTTCTTTTTCCTTCTGTTACTCGGGTTAAGAATTTCTCTTCGTTTTATTTCTTTCTCCTTTACTTTCCTCCATTTCCTCACCTTGGTAAATTAAGCTTTCGGCTACACTTCATGCCTCAACCCTCCATGTGTCTTGAAAAGAGAAAGATGGGTTAGAGAGTTATCTTACACTAAACCAAAGAAGTAAAGTTTAGCTCTTTTCTGTTTCTTTTAGCTTTTAATATTAGATGGATAGTACTTCACTTTAATAATTTTCTGGAAAGATGTTGTGGTAGTATGTTTTGATTATCAGTGTTGTGATTTCTGATTTGGTATAGATGTCTCTACGGATGGGAAATGGTGCTACGTAGTGTTTTGGGTGGTTGGCAAATCAAGTACTCGTTGGGGTTTATTGAAGAACAGATTATTAGGGGCTTGCCCTTCTTGCTTTTCAGCTTCAGGAATTTCGTATTATCGGTCAGACTTGCAGCCACCAGTACCTCCTGATGTATTTCTCTTAAAGTTATGCTGTCATGACAGAAAAGGGCTCTTACATGGTAAGTTTTTCCGGAGTCTCTGCTTTTGGACTTGGTTCTCCTGCATCTGCATCTTTGTTTATTTATCTCTTACGTTGTCAGAAATGTCTGTCTGTTTTATGCTATAGATATATGAGTATTTGTTTGCTAGACTGATGATTATTCTCTCTATATCTCTTTTATTTTTCTCTTACTTCTTGTGTGCTTGTGGCTGTTTGGAAAATAAAATCTCACCCTATCCACTTTATCTGACGATTTTGTGTGAGATTACAAATTTTGATTTATGTAGAATCATGTCAGATATCATCCAATATGCAGTCATTGGAATGATTGATTACGAAATTTTAGATACTAAGAAGTGATAGAATTTCATTGCCACTGACCTTGGTAAACTTCTTTTGGCAGATGTGACAGGCGGGCTTTGCGAGCTGGAGCTCAATATTAAAAAGGTTAAAGTATCGACAACACCTGATGGGAGAGTGATGGACCTATTCTTTGTTACAGATACCAGGTTTCATTTACTAAGATTCCTTCTTAAACTCGAATGATTGTTTTAGCAAACTTAGTGCTACTCGCCTAACACTCAAAGAAGCAACTGTGATGTATCATCCTTATTATGGGACATAACCATAATTCTGTGAAGTTGTATGATATATATGTTCATCAAGTTTTAGAAGTAATGTTCCTTACTGTTGTCTTTATCAGAGAATTGCTGCATACCAAGAAAAGACAGGAGGATACATATGATCAGTTGAAAACTGTTATGGGAGATGCCATGATAAGCTGTGACATAGAATTGGTCGGTCCTGAAATTACTGCATGTTCACAGGAATCTTCGTTTCTTCCAACCACAATTAGAGAAGACATGCTTCACTTGGAAATGCCTGAGGAACTGCCAAGTTCATTGACTTCTACTAGCGTTTCCGTCACAATGGATAACTCATTAAGTCCTTCGCATACACTTGTTCAAATTGTATGCCAAGATCATAAAGGTCTTCTTTATGACATAATGAGAACTTTAAAAGATTTTAAGTTGCAGGTAAAGATTCATAAACAGAGGTCTCGTTCTACCTGCTGAATATACATTCTGTATCATTGTTCCACTGTGTTTGTTGCTAGAAATTTTACAAGAGGAACTAATAGATGCAATATTGCCCTATCTTCCACTTGTTTAAACAGATATCTTACGGACGCTTCTTTACAAAACAAAGAAGAAAATGTGAGCTTGACCTGTTTATTGTGCAAGCCGATGGGAAGAAGATTATTGACCCATGCAAGCAGAAAGCATTATCCTCTCGTTTGGAGATTGAGCTATTGCGTCCTCTCAGGACTGCTGTTGTCAGTCGTGGTCCTGATACAGAGCTATTGGTTGCAAATCCTGTAGAGTTATCTGGCAAGGGTCGGCCTCTGGTGTTTTATGATATCACCTTTGCTCTCAGAAAACTTGAGACTGGCATCTTTTCGGTAATTCTCAATCTACTAACTACCCAATTACACAATTACTTGCTAGCTTACTATGTTGCATCTTAGGGTCTTCCATTTTCTTTTGAAATGTTATTTATTGCTGCCTCTTGTTAGATTGATAGCTAGCTCAATTACATGTACTTCCAATGGTGTAAATGATGCACGGTTGTTTTCTTTTCAGGCTGAAATTAGGAGGCGCATAATTGGAGATCGTGAATATGAGGTGTACAGAGTCTTGCTAGATGAAGGTGAAGGTTTATCTGTTCCAAAGAGAAGAATAGAGGAAGGGGTTTGGAAAATGTTAATGGGTTGGGAGTGATGTACGTTGTTCCTTGTAGATGGCCGGAATCTCATGTCTAGTTTTCCTTCTTTCTAGCAATAGCATGCTATGGATGTGAATCAAGTGGTATATAGTATCAGTGATGCCTGACCCGTTAAACACATAGATGTACTGCTCCATGCTCCAGTCAAGGAAACATTTTGCACGAAAAGGAGGTGGTGGTGGACCACGACAGAGGGATCGAAAATCTCCGTGGAAATGTAGAATCAGTCCTAAAGTCTACGCTTAATGTCCATCAGCCATGCTGATAGTTGATAATACATATGCAGCCTGTAAATACAAGTGTATAGGACATGCTATATTCTCCCAGAGAACTAGGTCTGATAATACATATGCATCCTGTAAATACAGATGTATACAACATGCTATAGTTTCCCAGAGAACTAAGTATCTTCGTTCTTCCAAATCCCCAGTAGAGTCAATATAGGAAGAAGCTACGCAGACAATAACTATCATTAAGCAATAGGAAAATAGTTCCACAGCATATTCCTGTATCTTGTCACGCTAATTATCTCTTGGATGATGTCACTCTCACTCTTTTATTACAAGCTGTTAGGTTCTTTTTATTCAACTCTTCCTGAAACTTACTTATTCATAAATATTTTGTACTTATTTTGTTTTATAAATATTTATGCATTTAATAAATGAGATATACAAAAATTGAATTGAGAATGTTAATAGAACAGGTTAGAAATAGAGTAACGGTAGCAAATAATGTGAACCTATCCAAGCTGACGTTTCAGGCAGTTTAAAGGCCACTTACTGTTAAAGCTCTCGCGAAAGAATCAGTGGGGTA
The DNA here is from genome assembly GCA_027563515.1 of Erythroxylum platyclados. Classification (NCBI taxonomy): domain Eukaryota; kingdom Viridiplantae; phylum Streptophyta; class Magnoliopsida; order Malpighiales; family Erythroxylaceae; genus Erythroxylum; species Erythroxylum platyclados. Next base: position 17,344,465 of record JAOQMM010000004.1, read on the forward strand.
TGGCGAATGAAGATATTACCAGCCGAGATAAAACTTCAACCTGTCTCTTTTTCATGTGACATAAATCTCTGTTTCAGAGCGGACAAATTAACCTCATTGTCAAGTGACAGGAGAGGAACGTACTGTTTGGAGAGTTTCTCGGTTCCAAGTTAATGTTGTATATGATGGGACCAGCTTGATTTACCATGGGAAATGATATCATTGGGCACGTCAAGAATATCCAGTACTTAAAATATCTGGCAGATGAAGTGTTAGCCATGTAAATGTCTCACCATAGGCATCGAGTCATTGTCGATGTCAGATAGTTCGAGTGATTGATTCGGTAAATCTTCTAGGAAAACTTGGTGTCGGTTGATTGGGTGCAGTCTTTATAAGAAAAGGGATTACTGTAACTCATCATTATCTTTTACAATCGAGTTAATCAGGACTTTGATTCCAAATTCGTGTTGTCAAAAGTATAATCGATTTGAGAGATATCTTTAATTAATATTAATAAACGTATCTTATAAATAAAATTATGATAAAATGGTAGGGCGCATGACTTGTAGAATCCGTGCTTGACAATCCCCTTTCGTCTTTTTATTATTTTTTCTACGTTTTAAGTCTTTATTTTAATTAAATTAATTCTTAACAAATTTAAATTAAATAAGTTTAAATCCTTAATAAATTTAGAAAATTATTTTTTAATTGTTTAAAATTATTTTCAAAAGGGTAAATTTTTATTAAGAATATTTATGGTGTTTATTTAGTTTGTCAAGATTTGAATTATTGAACTAAATTAGTTATCAAATAATAATTAAAAATAAGCAAATTTTTAAAGGTTTATTTTAGTATAATGAAATGATATTAATTACGAGAAGATCTTTTAAAATTAAATTAAATATTTTTAATTAGATTGAAATTAATATTTTAAAAAATTAATGGTTAGAAATTAATTAATTATATTCCAATCAAATTACAATTAATAATTAATTAGATAAATTTAAATTTTAAAATTCCTTAAATAATTAAGAAATAAATTATTTATTTTAATTGAATTAAAATAACATATGTTTATTATTTTTAGAGGGTCATTATTCTATTTTGGGAAAATACTTTTATTAAATTAAATAACAACTTTTTGATTAATTAGAAAATGTTTTTTTCTTGATCAAATTCACAAAGATGTTTTATTTATTAATTAAGAAAATGATCTTTCTTTGATACTTTAGAAAATTCTAATTAATTAAAGAATTAATTTTTGATTAGTTGAAAAATTAGTCTAAAAAATAATATAACTGACTTTCTTAACAAACTTTAAAATATTTAATTTAATTTAATAATTATTTCCTTTAATATTAGAAAACAATTTTTTAATTACTTAATTAACTTTAAAATATTTTATTCAATTTTAAAACTTATTTCCTTTAATATTAGAAAACAAATTTTTAATTAAGGAAAAGTTGTTTCGAATTAGATTGGAAAGTGATTTTCTAATTAGATTATAATATCTTACTTGTTAAATTTTGATAAAAGAGTTTTTCTGTAATAAATAAGAATAATAATTTGTTGAAAATTATTTTTAATTAAAATGTTAAATGAGTTAAGATAACTATAAATGATTTCCAACTGAATTTAAAATTATTTTCAAATCAAATTGAATTTTATTTGGAATAGAAATTTGGTTTATTTAGGAATTAATGGTTTAATCTAATTTAATTATCTAAATAGTTCAAAATAATATTTTAGATTATAGAGATTGTATTGATAATTATAATCAAATAATATTTCATGCTTATACTTTGATTATATTTGTATGAAGAAATGCATGTTTAAATGTATAACATTTTACATTTAATGCGTGTTTAATAAGACCATAAAAAATAAATCTCTTATTAAATATTACGTGCTCATTGTGGATGTGATTGTTACCCTTTGTAAGTCATGTTAGCTCAATTTAGACAATTTGGTAACAAGTGACCCCTTGTAACTTGTAAGCCAAAGTAGATCAAGCATGCTGAGGGCATGTTTTAGTAAGAAAGCAAAGCCAAACACGGATCTAACTAAGCCAAATTATATATTATCAGTTAGAAATGTCACACAAAGATTCTGGAGCAACTAAAGTCATCATAACTACTTGATGAATTTAGTGGTAGTTATGACAATTAAGAAAGTTATGATACTTGAAAGTGGCTTCAAATCACCTGTGTCGTATAACTCTGTGCCCCCTATTCCAATGACATCCCCTTCATTTAATTTTTCTTTCTCCATGTTATTGCATGGTTGGATGGTGTTGGGAATACACAGGTACAGGGTAAATGGCACAGAGGGATTGATGCCCTTGAAAGTTGTCAATTATGTCAGGTAACAAGTTATGTTAATTAATCTAGTTACTGTTCCAGCCAACTGTGTGAATATTGTACCATATCATACCGTAACACCCAATACCAAACAAGGGGTTTTTGTATTGGACTTTGGTACTAACCAGTACTAACTATACATAAAAAGCAATGACCTTATAAAGTTTTTTATAATTTATTTGATAAATAATAAAGATAAAATTAAGAATGTATTAAACAAACTTTTTTTTGTAGATTGTAGATTACATAACTAAAGATATCAATTTAATACAATTTAAATATATTTAATAAATATTCTTTAAAAAATATATATTTCATATTGACAAAATATATACTTTTTTTTGGTGAATACATGTGAAAAATTATTATAGTAACTTTTGAAATATGTATAGATAACATTTGAAATTAAATTCACTTATTATAAATGCATTTTTTTAACTTTCTATTATTCTTAGTTTTATATCTGTATGAGAGTTAAACAATCCTTTTTTATTTTAATTTTTGTGGTTATTGTTTACACGATAAATATGAGAAACAATAATATTAATAAAATAAAAAGTAAAAATGTTTGTTATATCAAATTTATATTATTGTGATTTCTTGAGATAAGGTTTAAAGAAAGAAAAAATTAATATAAAATATAGAGGGACTATTTCACAATATTATAAACTTTGAAAATTATTTTCTAATTTTTAAAAATTATTCGAAATAGTACTAGATATTGATCAATACCAGTATCGTACTATACCATAATCAAAAGATACTAGTATCTTACCATACAATAACTAAATTTGGTACCAAGTCTGGTACATTATTCATAACATTAGCTCCAACCCTTCATTTGTTGTAATAGCATTTACGGTAGACTTAATATTCTAATTCCTCTATACAAGAATAAAGGGGACATCCAAAGTTGTTACAATTATAGAGACATCAAATTACTTAGTCGCACCGTAAAGTTATGAGAGAAGGTGATTAAGAAGAGAGAGAGAGATGATGCTCCTATCTCGGAGAACCAATTTGGTTTTATGCCAAGAAGGTCCATAAGAGAAGCTATATATCTCCTTAGAAGATTAATAGAATATTACAAGGAAAGATAACATAACCTACGTATGGTTTTTATTTACTTAGAGAGAAGACTTATGACAAAGTATCTAGGGAAATCATCTGGAAGTGTTTAGAAATTAAGGGAATTTCTATAACCTATTTAAGGGTTATAAGGTATATGTATGAAGGTACAAAAACTAGATTAAGGACGATAAATACAAAGCATTTCTCTATCGATATCAGGCTATACCAAGGCTCCTCGTTAAGCTCCTTTCTGTTTGCAGTAGTTATGTATGAGCCCATTAAGAATATTCAAGGGGATATGTCTTAGAGTGTGTTATTTACTGATGAAATTGTTTTAGTAGATGAGACAAAAGAGGGTGTTAATGTTAAGCTAAAATTTTGGATGGATACGTTAGAATCGAAAGGCTTTAAATTGAGTAAGACTAAGAATGAGTACTTATAATGTAACTTTTCGAGCCATAGGGAGGCTTTTGATGTGAAGGTAAAGATTAATTCAAAAATTATGCCGTAGAAAGCGTGTTTTAGTATTTAGGATCTATCATTTAAAATACTAGAGAGATCGATAGAGACATAGTTCACTGTATTAGATCATGATGACTTAAATAGACAAAGGAAAATTATATCATTTAGAGATTAGGTCGGCCATGCTTTATGACATAAGTTAATTATTGCAAAGATGAGGATGTTCCGTTGGATGTGCAACCTTACTAGAAAAGATAAGATCAAAAATATAATTGTAAGAGACAAATTAAGAGTTACTAATATTGATAAAAAATTAACATAGACAAGGCTTAGTTGGTTTAGACATATTAAGAGGAGACATCCTGATGCTCTAGTGAGAATATGCGAGAAGATTATACTTAGGAACTATAAAAGGAAAAGAGGAAGGCTTAAGAAGAATTGAGGGGAGATGATCAGGAATAATATAACTCTGTTGAACTTATCGAGGACGTAACCCTCAATAGAAAACTTTGGCTTATTAGGATGCAAGTAAAAGATCTCACATAAAGAGATCTTTCTCTTTCTCATATTCCTCTTAGTTATTTAGCATAAACATTTCCTTATCTAACCTAAAGCTTTTTTTTTATAATGGGTTGTTTGCTTTATTTATTTATTTTTCTTCTTTCTTGTTTGTGTATTTATTTACTTATTTTATCTTTTATTTTATTTTTTATCTTGTTCTATATTTATTTTATTATTTACTTTATTACTTATTTTTATATTTTATATTTGTAAGTATTTGTTTATTTTTATTACTTATTACTTATTAATATTAATATTAATAATATTATTATCCTTTATATATATTTTTATTTTTTTATTTTTATCTTTTATTTTATTCTTTACCTTGTTCTATCTTTATTGTATTATTTATTGTATTTATTTATTATATTTTTATTTGTAAGTGTTTATTTATATTTACTTATATCATCATCATCATCATCTTTTATGTATATTTTTATATTTACATTTATTATTATTTTTATTATTCTAATAATTATCTTTTATTTGTCTTATATTTTATACTTATTTTATTTTATATTTTTATATTTATTATATATATTTTTCCTGTGGGTTATCGAAAATAGTCTCTCTACAAATTATAGATAAGGCAACGTATTTCTAGACCTCTCTAGACCCCACGACGTAGCAAGACTTCTATTAGGATGTCGTAGTTGTTATTGTTGTTGCTCTAGCTAAAAGAATTACAAAGAAAAGCTTATTGGGAGTCAACATAATGATTTATGTGTTTTTATTTTAGTTTAGGAGCTTTGGTTGTTTTGCGATTTTATTTGTTTAGTTAATTAGTCATGAACATTAATGATTAAGTTATTTTTAATTTTGCATCATTATTTTTGAAAATCAAAGAATAAGTGAGAAATTTTTTTTCATTCCATTGGCTTCATAACAGGTAAAATGGCTGAAGTTATAGAGAGGTTCCAGTAGCCATTTTAAATAGTCACCTAATTGAGTAATTGAGAATATTCATGATAAGGGTTAAATACTCTAAATGCTCCTATGTTCGTGTTGATGCTCTTGTTTGAAGAAAATGTCTAAATAAACCATTAAATTCTTTTGTGTCAATATAAAGTTATATTTTTGCTTTTCTTTAAATAAGATATATGCAAATGTGTTAGTTAAAGTATCATAATCATGTATGTTTACTTTATACATTAGTTTTAATTTGTTGGAATAAGTTAAAAGTTTGAAGAATGTGGATTTAAATTGAATTGATTTATGGATTGAGGCAAGTAGCTCAATTTCTTATAAGTTGGTGAACCTTGCAATTGAATAAATAATTGAGAGACTTTATTGATTCCATTGATTTGTTAAATTCTTTCTTTGAGCTACCTTTTATTTATGCTATAAGTGATGAAATTAATTTATTTGAGGCTTTGTAGAGTAGCTAACAACTTAGGACTAACACAGGTTTGTGTTAGACCCTAGTTGGTTGTTGTGCTTTGATTTTGAAGGTTTTTTTTAATATAAAAGAATGAAGAGGAATATTATGAACGTGGAGAACATTATAGAGCCAAATTAGAGTTTCTTGAGATAGGAAAGGAGTAGCTTTGGAGAAAAAAAAGGGCATTCCATCAAGAGTCAAGTAAAGAACATCAAGATTTCAAGATCTAAATGGGTAATTTCTTTTATCTTATTTTCTTTCTCTATTATTGTTGGGCTTTTTGTTCTTAGCATAAACTAAATTGGGATAGTCCAAGATTGGATTAACCCTATAACCATTTGTTTGGACCGATTCTTTAGTTTAATGAAAGATTTATGTTTACTTATGAATTATTCATGATTACTTCCTATATTTCAATTGAACTTTTTAGAGTTTTTTTCAATTTCAGATTTCATATATATGAAATCGTATGTATAAATGGATTGTGACATGAAAAATAAGAGTTACATCAAATATTAAATATAGGACCATATAATCTTTTGGGCTACAGTCACATCTACTACAGGAATTAACAAAAAGAGTTATTGCATTCTTAGGATATTTAATTAGAAAGAGATTCAATCAATCAACTTAAGGATAAGGGCTATATTTATTAAGAATGGATATAATTCTAATATTACAATTTCTACTAGTCTAAGAAACTAGGGTTAATCATAGGATAAATTTAGACAGGAAAAAGTTCTAGAGGGATTTCATCATCATTAGGGATGGCAATGGGCCGGGCCGGTGGTTGCCGACCCGTGAACCATTTTTTAAAATTTTTTTAACAAAATGACGCCGTTTTGTACATTAGAGGAGAGCCACGAGCCGGGCCGGCCGACCCACCCTTGGCCTGTGGCCCAGATGGGTCAACGGGTTTTGGCCCGCGGGCCGGGCCAATTTTGCCATCTCTAATCATCATTTTATTTTTTTCCAATCTTATTAATTTTGATTAGCTATTTTAGTTTCACTAAAACTTTTATTTAAATCAATCATTCATTCATTCACTTGTTATATTAGATAATTGAAAGACAGTTAGTATCAGTGTTTATAGTCCTTTTTGGATTAAAACTCTTATTCACTAGACTATACTATAAAAATGATAGGTATGGTTGCTTAGTGATTTTTAGTATAGTTGAAGAACACACACAATCAATAATCATATTCAACAAAGAGAGAGAAACTTGGAATTGTTGAAAGGTGCCAAGTTTGTCAAGCTTATAAAGGACATGTTTCAAATGCTAGTTTGTACATGCCATTATCAATTCTTAATGTTATTTGGGAGGATTTGTCGATGGACTTCATATTGGGACTTCCAAGAACACAAAGAGGTGTGGATTCTATCTTTGTGGTTGTGGATGGTATCCCTTGTAAGAAGATGAAGGATGCTATAGTAGTTGCCAAGTTATTCTTCAGAGAAGTAGTGCAACTCAATAGCCTTCCTAAACCTATTACTTCTGATCATGACACCAAGTTTTTGAGTCACTTTTAGAGGACCTTATAGGGGTTATTTGATTCTTCTGAAGTATAGTAGTACTACACATCCATAAACTGATGGCTAGATGAGGATAGTGAATAGGATTTTGGATAATTTGGTAAGATGCATATGTCGTGACAAACGAAAAAGTTAGGATTTCTTGATTGCATAAGCAGAATTTGCTTACAACAATAAAGTCCATAGTGTTATTGGTCAATCGCCATTTTCTATGGTTTATACCAATGTACCTAATCATGCTTTTGATCTTTTTAAATTGCCTAAATATTCTAATATTTCTCCTAGTGTATGAAAGTTACTAAAGAGGCACAAAAGATTCAAATGGAGGTGAAAAAGAAGATTAATAGAGCTAATGAGAAGTATAAGGCTAAGATTGATCCGTATAGGAGAGCTCAAACTTTTAATGATGGAGATGAAGTTATGATTTCTTAAGTAAGAAAACTATTGGAGGTTATCATAAACTACAACAAAAGAGGTATAGTCCATTCAAAATTAAAAGGAAAATAAATGACAATGCCTATTTTGTTGAACTACCTTTATTGATGGACAATATCTCTCCAACCTTTAATGTTACTAATTTTTCGGTTCCTTTCATGATATAGAGCTTGGATACGTTGATAATAACTCGAGGTTAAGTTTTTTGACAAGTGAGTGTGAATGATGAGGCATTTGAATTCTTGGACAGTATGAGATATTCATTAGAACGTGATTTCGCCTTATCCAATATTCCTTTTCGCATTTCATTCTCTTTAGGCAGAATGATGTATTGACTAGCACGTGATCACACCTCATTTAACATTCTCCTTTGGATTTCTCTTTAATTCGGCAAAATGAATATTGACTAGCTCATGATTGCACCTTATCCAACATCCTTCTCTGCGAGATTTTTTAATAATTTCCTATTATATTTTGTTTGTTTCTTATTTCAAACTTTACTCAATCTCTTTGATTTCTTTCCTATTTTATCTAGAAGTCTTCCTAAGATAAATTAGAGTTCGTATTTCTTTTATAAGTCTTCTTATGATAAATTAGAGTTTCCCATTTTGTTTGGAATTCTTCCTAAAATGAATTAAGGTTTATGTAAACTTATTTAAATAACTCTTGAGAGATATTGTAAACTTATTTAAATAACTCTTGAGAGATATTAACATAATTCTCTATTAATAAAATTTCTTTTCTCTCTTAGAATTTTTACTTTACAATTCTTGGATCAGAATTTTGTTAACATGTTAGTCATCATATAATTTATTGTTAAAATGTAGTTTGAAAATAAATATAGTAAAATTTAATGATATAATTAAATATAACAAATATAGTGCATAATTTATGTATATCTATACTTTGTATTTTAACTTTAAAAACATAACTATGTGAATTGACATTATAAATTTTAAAATCTTAATAATACTTAAAAGTAATTATTTTGATTAAATTATTATCAGTAGTCTCAATATGAAAAGATTGCGTTAACATAAAGTGATTATTAAAATTCAATTTATAAATAAAATTTAATTATTAAATTATTTATTAATAAAATATAATAATTTATCAATAAATATTATATAAGGTATTAAATAATTAAATTAAATTTATTTATTTATTAAAATTTTTATTTTTAAATTTTATC
>JAOQMM010000004.1:17364512-17377996 GCA_027563515.1 Erythroxylum platyclados
TTTGTTGAGATACCATTCTTACTATATTTCTTCTGTCCCTTACAAGAAGCTATAGCCTATAGCTGCAGATATGGAATCAACTATATTGCTACTCAATCTTGTTACATATTACTGCGAACATATGATGCTACTGGTATTATTGATTCGGAATATTTTCTAACATCAACTTCCATTGGCAGGTTGCGGAGCGAGCGCTATTTTTGTGGAATAATGAGCACATTGTTGGCTTAATTGCTCAGAATCGTGGTGTGATATTGCCAATAATATTTGAGGCATTGCAGAAGAATATTGAGACTCACTGGAATCAGGCAGTTCACGGGCTGACGGTCAATGTTCGAAAAATGTTTGTGGAGATGGACGCGGAGTTGTTTGAAGCGTGTGAGAGGCAGTACGCAGAGAAAGAGGCCAACGCAAGAGAATTGGAAGAGCAGCGAGAGTTGACATGGAAGAGACTGGCAGATGTTGCAGTAGAGAGAGGGGGAGAGGATATGATTACCGTTTAAACCATTTCTGATCGTTGGATTGGATGGTTCATCGTAATGGAAACAAAAAAAGAACAACGGAGAAATGCTCATCCTCGTTTTGGTAACTATTCTTTTCTAATTTTGTCTTTTTCTGTTATCCCAATCAAATCATTAAAGAAATCAAGAATAGCAGCCGTAAATGTAATTTAAATAGAAAAACAAATGTATGTGATTTGTAGGCAAATATGCTGCACATGAATAATGATTTGCGAGAATCTCTTCCTTTTTTTATTTTAATTATCGTCCTTATAATGTTCCTTCTATTTAAAAAAGGGAAGAGAAAATGATTGGAAAAATGGGTTACATTGAGCATAAATTGATTTTTATCTTCTTGTACCTTTTTATCAGATGTCAATGATCTGTAAAACTAGTCAACAACTTTCTCATGGAAAGTGGCATTATCAAGCAAAGACCAATGGATCTCTGCAAGCTTTCCATAATAATTTCTAGACCGTATGGTAATGGTTTTGTGAAGCAAGCAACGTTATCATTTTATCATCATCCTTTTATTCTTCCTTAGTTACTTCTCTCTTTCAGTTTCATGTATTTTTATTTTAAATTCTAATATAAATATTTCAAAAACAGGGATTAATCTACAATTAGGAAATAACCTTAATGTTAATTAAAATTTAAAACTAACAAAAGACCGGTGAATCGAGTCGAATTTGGACAAGAGACCTAGCGGCATTTATGCCTCACCGGACTCGATCTTTGCCATTTTAGATGTGAAAGTATTCCGAAAATTAAGGTTATATTTGGTTAGACGTAAGGTTTTTAATAGATTTGAATGTAACAATTTATAATGGAATGAAATGTAGATGAATATAATATAATAGATTTGAATTGTTGATTGGAAGAAGGGTTTATAATGTAATATAGTTCAATGTTGTTTATTATTTTACATTTCATCTTAAACCCCTCAAATTGGAAATTACTAATTTTTACTGTTTATGATAAAATAAAATATAATATGAAACATTCCCTTTCTATCATATTCCATTTCATTCTATTATAAATCTTCTTTTCAAACGATAGAATAATATTACATTCTATTCTATTCCATTAATAATTATCCAACTGAACGTAATCTTAAGAGAAAATAAAGAATCGGTAAATACCAAATTGTATTATATTATTTAATCAATTCAAACTTTAACTTAATGTAATATTGTACCATTCTTTAATATAACGAGTTTAAGTTAGTATTGAACTGATTTGTTGGACTCAATTGAAAATATTAAACAATAGGGGGACTGGTGAATGTTATCTGAAAAATCACACAGGTACCTTGTAAAATTTCATATTTTACATTTAAGTCTTCATCTTCAGCTTGATAAAGACGATTGTAAGGATTAGATAAGCGATAAGAGTAGAAAGCTTCCGACTTAACTCTGTGGACTGATTAATGTCGACCAGAAAGGGAGGAGGAGCGATTCTTCAAAAGGACGCTCCATGGCGCGCAACCTCCTCCAAACCCATACCTAAAATCCACCACTCCCCTCTTCTCCGAGTCTCTCAATCTCCTTATTCCAAATATGCTTTCTTCGTTATGAAGGTAATTAAGTAACCCTTATTACCATTTCCTTTTCTCTGGGTTTAATTTATTATTATCTTGACTTTGATTTGGAATTGGTGTGTGCAGCATCCTAATCCTGTAGGAAGTGGGTTGGCGGTGGATGCTGTTTTGGAAGCTGCTGGTCCTGATTGTATTGTTCCAGGACAAATTAAACCTATTCGCATTGTTGGCGTCAAGGTCTATATATTTCAGTTATGTTAAAAGAGCTTTTGTTGCTATCGGTTGCATTTTTATTGTTCGCTGAGGTTTTTGGTTGGGCAGGTTTGGCCTATTGACGTTAACCTGAAATTTCTGGAGCCCGTTGGACGAGAACTTAAGCTGCTTGGAAAGGTAACCGTTCATTTATTGTGCTTCTGTGCAAATATATAATTACTAATAGCTACAATATTGAAGTGGATCAAAAGGGTGTTCTTGTTCGTAATTACTTAAATGAATGACTGGTTCACTTGTGGTTTATGTGGTCGACTAAAATTTTATATTGGAGTGCAAGGTTGACAGAAGATGTTTTGTGGTAGAAAAATTTTCAGTATTTAATCTATAATAATTTCAGTTGGATAAGTTAGAAAATTTGAACAGAAAAGAATGCACCTTCAAATGGGTGAAGATAATCTTGGTTATCGTTGTAATTACCAGTTTTAAGCATTACATTAAGTGTGGCTAATAGGGCCCTCATTTTGCTTCAATGATGTAATTCTGCGGGTCCTGCCTTTCCAACTAATGCATGTGTTTTTTCTTTTCAAATTTTGTGGTTATGTATGTCTATGTGTCTGCTTTTGTATATGGATATACGTACAAAAGCTTTCAGTCAGGTTGGACAAGAGAGTAATGATGGTTTAAGGAATGGTTAATCCCCAGTAAAACCCTAGTGAAAAACAATGATCATTTGCACCGTCTTTTGTGGTTTGAGAGGAAACTTAACATAAGTTGGACAGGCCTAATTGCCCTAATTTGGTTTTTGCAACATTTGAAATCACTTTGAATACTATTGCCAAATGCTTTTGAGCATACTGATTTTGTAAGAACAAACTCATATGACATCTTTCAGATTCTGGCCTCATGATTTTTATTGAATTTTCTTCTCTATGCAGTTCATGGATGATGCTGTCAACTTGATGAACAAATCATTTATCGATCGCTAGCAGAGCAATTCCTGTTTCGAGACTGAAGAATTGAAGCCCAATCAAACAGACTACTCTACTTGATACATACATTAATGTTGTCCTTTGATGTATTTTTTGTTCTGATGATTAGTTTCAGTGTAACAAACAGGGAGGCGATTGTTAGATAGTAGCAATAGAGGTTTCTGTTTCTTCTCTGTTTATTGACTTACCGATTGTCTTCTGAATCTGTGACACAGACATGAACTCATTCTTTGACGATTGCCCTTGAATCGCTTATGTACATCTCGCCTGATTATGCTCTCTTTAATTCATTATTTTACTGGTTACAGTCTTAGTATAACATGAGAAAGGAAAATAATGAATGGATGGAAAGATGGAACAGCTGCAATATTGAGTTAATGGTCTCCGAGTGTTGGTGAAACTTTTTGGTAGCCTTATCTTGTGATGATAATAGTGTATTTCTCATTGGTATTCAAGCACTAAGATCAATCCGTTTCTGTTGGTCTTTGTTCAAGGCTCCAGTCCAGATGGGCTCTTACAGCCTGCTTATGTTGAGATATGAAGCAAAGATGATTATTTTCAGTTGAATCTTCCTTAACTAGGCATAATAAAGTAGGCAACTTCTATCTTTCTTTTAAAGAAATTATATCACTATAAATGAATACAATACTATTCTCGTGCCTGCCTATTTTCTTTAATTGATAGATCTGAAAAAAGAACAGAAAAACAGATAGAAAAGATCTAGATAAAGATACAGATTAGTTTCCAAAACACTTTGTCAATCCATATGGTTGTCCATGGATTAAAGAATCATATCCTTTCTCTCTTTTCCTTCTTTTTCTCTTTATTCGAACTGAATAAAGAGGGCTTACAGGATGTTTTCGTATATGCGGAGACAAAAGCAAATCTCTGAACTCCATCAGTAGTAGTTGGAAGTACATGTGATGGACAACCTTTGAAGGTAATGCCAAAACTGGTGATGCACAAAGGCATTAGAACTCTTATCCACCTCGTGATTATCATTTTAATTCCCTCTAAATTTTCTCCTCACTAAATGAAAAATATGAGCCCCGTTTCATGTGAGCCAATGGTGGAGTAGCCACAAACTAGTGTACTCCACGTACTTTGCCATGTAAAAATTTCTGGTCACCCTTTTAGCTCAACCTTTATCCTCCTTAAGGTTTCTCGTATTATAAGAACAAACTGAAGCTTCTCTCAAGTACTCAACGACACCAATGGCTTATCAAGCAGCCATGCAAACCGACAATTTGCGCAAAGGACCTTGGCTTGAAGAAGAGGATGAGAGATTAGCAACTTTTGTGAAACTTTTGGGGGAGCGAAAATGGGATAACATTGCCAGAGCTTCTGGTATGATTTTTCAAGGTTAAGATAGATTATTCATTATTTCTCTTCCTCACCCTCTTATAATATTGAAGTTTTATGTACTTTCAGGTCTGAAGAGGAGTGGCAAGAGTTGCAGATTAAGATGGCTGAACTACCTTCGTCCCAACCTTAAGCGCGGCCATATAAGTGCTGAAGAAGAGCAAATGATTATACAACTTCATGATCAGTGGGGTAACAAGTAATGTACCTTTCTCTAGGTGCCCATATTATTTCTGGTAACTACTGGAGTTGAAGTTTTCCACCGATTGTAATCTTTTGTATAGGTGGTCGAGGATTGCTCGAAGGTTGCCAGGAAGAACTGATAATGAGATCAAGAACTACTGGAGGACGCATTTGAGAAAGAAACTTCAAGCTCAAGAAGAAGGTGCAATATATTAGCCAACAACAACTTCTACTTCCAACCATGATGTAAATTAGATTGCTGTTTCTAATTCAATCAAAATTATTTCAACTTATTAAACAACTGTTATATGGGCATACAGGAACCCTTTTGTGCAACTCAAGCAATGCCAAAAATGGTTTCTTGCATCAAAAAGGTGATACAAATACCCGGAAATATGACATTGAAGACTATGGACTGGTTCAGGATACTAATGGAACCACGGAGTCTTTCTTGGACCAGTACGTACTATCAAGCTTTACATACATAGATTCCCCGTATGAGACCAGGTTGTATGATTGGATGTCAGACTGGTCCTTTGATCAAACAGAAAAGAAAGCTCACAGGGATTGTAATGGATTGGACTCGTGCTTCTGTTATTCGTTATGGAACTCTCAAGATTGTGAGAATGGCATATTGGATTGTCTAGGCCCTCTCTGGGTTTATGAATAAGAAAGACTTGACCTTTGACAGTTCAAGATGTAAATATGGGAGAAGTTCAAATTGTAAAATGCCATTTTTCCAGCTTTTAAATACGAAACCAAACTTTCAGTTTTCTCTATTAGATGTGCGCACAGTTCTTCGGTTTGCTGTTCATTAGAATACACAAGGGCCTGTAACTCCTTTTCTTCTAACGACATTGAGCAGTGACAACTAAATGGATGACTCTAACCATTATTGCATCGTAAAGTAAAGCTGTACTCGTATATCCAATAGATTAAGTCATCTGAATTATCTCAGATATTCTTCCTCTGTCTTCACGGAGCTAATGGAAAGTTTGCAGTCATTTATTAAATTTAGCTCTTCAAGACACACGATCCTGGACTATAAAAACCAAAGTCCACCAAATCCCTGATGTTGCTAATTGTGTTGAGAAACTGATTTAGATTTAACGGTTAGCAGATGAATTCTTGGAGCGACTCAACGTCTGAAGTTTAACTGAAAAGTCCGTAAGTCAACGATCATATCATGTGTAGAGGATCATAACATTTGATTGGGATGGAGTTTTGAGGATATTTCATATTTTCTTCCTTCAAAATTTTTGTTTGTTAAATTCTATAAATACAATGAATGCTAGTTTCATTCAACATTTGTTCCCGACTAATCTGATTGCATAGAAGCACCTACTGCAATAAATTGGATTGTATCTTTCTAATATGAAGCGAAATTTAAAAATAACCTCTCTATTAGTTAGGATAAGGTTGCGTATTATTGAACCTCTCCAGATCCCGCATTTTAGTGGAATTTCTGGTAGGTGTTATTATTAGTTGTTGTTGATATGATATGAAAACCAAGTTTTAGTGAATCTTATTTACTTTCTGACTTGTGAGCCAAGAGATGACAACTTCCTCAGTATATTGTGAAGGTAAAACACTGAACCAATGGCTCAATACTCACCAAGTTGGGAAAGCCAACAATTTTATCAGTTTGCGTATAGTCTTGGATGGGCCAAAGTGTTGGTCATCAGCGACAACAATACAAAGAGATAACATTTTATAAACAGACCGACTAGACTGCGGCATATGTAAGCAAAACAATCTTATGTACATGAACTGAACATTAAGCTCCTTACTTGACATCACTCTCTATTAGCGGAAAACATACATTATTCTCTTCCTTTTCCATTTTCTGACAAGACAACCAAAACCTACCAGGAATTGCGTCAGCTTCTTCATATCTGGCAAATTTATATATTACCAATAATTCATAAACAGCTGATACTTAAAACGGATATAAAGTTGAAAAGCTATAAGAGAGATCTCTATGGGAAGTGGGAACATCATCTTCTATCCAATATTATCTCAGAATTATATATAGCTTCTATTTATTCTCAATTGAACTAACATTTTCTACGAAATCCACAGCTTGCAGACAACTGTTCACCCCTCTTTTTAGTGTCTCGGTCTCAATATTAGATATTGTGGTATTTAAGATATAACCATTAATAAATAGTTTGTAAATGATACCTTTTAGGCTTCTATCCTCTGCTGCCTTCTTCCTCATCTTGCCTCTCCCTTATATCTATCAAGTTGTCTCTTTTGGCACTAAACAAACAATACTTATTTACCAAAAGCAAAAAAAGCATAAAAGAACTGATTTCCATGTAAAGATGGTTCTCTATAGAAGTTGTAATACACCATAATTTGTAATTGAAGATATAAAAACGATAGCATCTGGATAACATTAGAATTTCCCACTAGGAGATTTTGTAATATTATCATGCTAGATCTTAGCCTAAAGGACACTAAAAAAGAAGTACCAAATCTTCTCAGGTTCCTGGATATTACTGTACCTAAGAATCCAGGAGAGGCAATACGCTTCAGTTGCTCACTAATGTCATCATGCAAGCCTTAGAAAAACAAATGGTGGGGGTGGGGGAGGGGGGAAGAAAGAAGATGCCCGACAAGTGTATATCCGATGGAAAGTTTTGCCAAAAAAATGTTTATGGTACAGGTTTTCAGCAGAAGATGAAGTCATTAAATGATGGAACAACAACTAAGCTACATTTCTAGGTATTGCATAGTGTTCTGATCTATAACAAAAGACAAGTGTCAGAGTACAAACAAAAAACAAAAAGAGTAAGCGTAAAGGCAATTGACAATGAAGAACTATTCTTTGAGTGGTCGTCTGAGTACTTATCATCAGAACCTCATCCACTTCCTCCACCATTTGCTCCAGTGCTCCACATTCCTAGGTGGTTGTTCCTACATATTCACACATATTGGACTAAGGTCACTCAAACAATGTGGTTCTATGTTTCTATGGTAGTCTCCCAACTTATCAGTTAGATTCAGAACAACAAAGTCTAATATAATGCAATGAACAGGATTTATTAGTGATCAACAGAAACTTTAGAACAAGAAAAAGGGGTATTGTGAAGGGAAAAAGATGTCTCTATCTGCCTTCCACTTCCGATATCTGTTTAAGTTTGTCTCAAAATTTACAGAAAATAATTAAAGATGGAGTTGTTTTAAAGAATTTTTTATTTGTTTTCTTATTTGCTATCTTCTAGTAGAATTTATTTTTTTCTTATTTGCTATCTTCTGGTAGAATGGTTTGTTAGTTTCTATTTTCTACTAAGAAGTTGATAATGAGCAATTATTTTAAGAATTTCAATTTTGATGTTTGTATGTTTAAGGATGTATTAATTCAATTTCATTTCATCCTATCAATGATTCATTTATGCAAATGAATTACAACTAACAAGAGAAAATAATGCTCAAGATATCTTCGAGAATTTTAAAGATTTTTCTAACAAAATAAAATTTAAAAACTAAATAAAAATTAATTGTATTGTATTATGTTTTCATGTTTAAGGATGTCTTAATACATTAGGTTCGAAAATGGTAAACACTAAAGTTTTATTTTATTTTTCTTTTTGGAAAGAAAAATTCAATTTCATTTCATCCTGTCAGTGACTAATTTAGCAAATGAATTACAACTAAAAAGAGAAAATAAATTTTTAAAGATTTCTCTAACAATTTAAAATTTAAAAACTATATAAAAATCAGTTGACTAAATCAAAATCAAATAAAATTCAACCAAATAAAATTTAAAAGCTAAAAAAATTAATTGACTAAATCAAAATCAAATAAAAATTTAACCAATCCAAATCTTGTAGATTATAAAATTTGATAAGATTTTTTTTACTAACACATTATACAGTAATCTTTGCAGCAAACATAGTACTTGTTATCAATCCTCCTTGTTATTTTTATCGCAAACTCCAATTTTTTTCTCTCAATATTTCAAATCTTCATTTTAACAATCCCTTTGTTAGAATATCAGCTAGTTGAACATCTATAGTATGGTGAGCCAACTTAACTTCATTATCATTATGGACCTCTCTAACAAAATAATACTTGACTTTGAAATGTTTATTCATGCCATTGAAAACAAAATTTTTAGAAATTACTATGCCAACTTGATTATCAATAAATATTATTGTTGCAACTTCTTTAAGTCATTTACAAATCTGTTATTAATTTTCACAACCATAAGGCTTGATTAACTGGGTAATTGCTACAACATTCTTAGCTTCAACAGTTGATTGTGCCACAACCTTTTGCTTCTTTGAGCTTCAACTAAAACAACATGATCTAAGACTAACCATTTGTATTTCTTATATCATTACACAAATCTACCCAAGCACAATCAACAAACCCATGTAAAACAACTTCTCTTTCTTTTCAAACTTTAAACCATACAATAAGGTTCCTTTAATGTACATGAGAACCCTTTTTGTAGCTTTACAAAGCAAATCACTAACACAACGCATGTATCTAGATAACAAACTTAAAGGAAACATTATATTTGATCTTGTTGCTATCAAGTACATTAGACATCCTATAATGCTTCTGTAAGATCCCTTATTTACCTTCTTAGCACTATACATTAGACATCCTATAATGCTTCTGTAAGATCCCTCATCTACCTTCTCAGCACTCTCTCCTCTGCTGAATTTTTCATTTTGAGAAAGACGAGTACAAACGTAATTGCGATCCTCCATATTAAATTTCTTCAGCACTCCTTAATGTATTTTGATTATCCAATAAAAATTCTATGTTCAATTTGCAGAATCTCTATGCCTAAGAAAATTTCATTTCCCCTAGATCAATCATTTCAAATGTTTGCATTGTTTGAGCTTTAAATTTCTTAATTAGGTCTGCATTGCTCCCTCTCATAAGTAAGTCATCAACATATAGTGAAACAACAACCATATCATCATCAATAAGCTTGATAGACAAAGTTGATTTACTGATGCTTTTATTAAACCCCATTTTTTAATATCTTCATCAACCCCATTGTACTAAGCTCTTAGAGCCTGTTTTAAGTCATATAATTCCTTTTTAGGCAAGTTCACCTTGCTTGAATCTTTTACAAATCTTTCAGATTGTTCAACAAAGATTTTTTCCTCTAGGTAGCCAATTAGAAAAGTTGACTTCACGTTAAGTTGATAAAATTTTCACTATCTTTATGCTGCAATGCTAGGAGAAATCTAATAGTATCTAACCTTGCCACAAACGTAAAAGTTTATGAAAATTCTGCACCAAATAATTGAGCATACCTCTTCACAATGAGCCTCGCCTTCTCCTTATTCACAAAACCATCAACAAGTTTGGTTTTATAAACCCACTTTACACTGACGGTCTTCTTATGTTATGGCCTGTCTACAAGTTTCCAAGTTTGGATTTTTTTTATCATACTAATCCCCTCCTCCATTGTAGCAATCCATTTTGGATCTTTAATAGCATCAACATATCCTATAGGTTTAAGTGCTGCCACATTAAAACTTTGATAAATTTTAGCAGGTGACCTTATACCTCTTACATGAACATCATGAATGATATCACCTTCATACAAGTCTACTTTATCTTCTCTTGCATTGAAATATTTAAGTTCCTCTTTATTCCAATTCCATCCTACAACTTCATCAAGCTTTACATCTATATATACCGTCACCTTTCCTATTGAAGGTTGAAAGATTCTATAACCCTTAGTAACATTGTTGTAGCGCCATATTCAACTTTTGGATCCATCTTCTCTCATTTGACATCTAGAACATACATGAAACATAGGCAACCAAATGTCCTCAAATTAAGAATAGAAGGCTTAAAACCATACCAACCTCAAAAGATGTTTTACCTTTTAAAAACTTAGTTGGTAACCTGTTTAGTAAAAATACAGTAGTATTAATAGCAAACATCGAGCCATATCCTTTTCAATTACTTGCTATCATTTCAAACAATTGGTATGTCCGTTTCAACATTAAATATTGAGCTATATCCATAAATGTTCTATTTTCCTCTCACTAAACTCATTTTATTGAGGAGTGTAGGTTACAATGAGTTGATGTTCAATCCCTACATCCTCATAAAGCTTAGCAAACTCATCAACAGAATATTTTGTACCATTTTTCATATCAAATTACTTTAATTCTATAGTCACTTTGATTTTCAATCTATGCTTTAAATTTTCAAAAACATCAGTGCAATAATCTAAATTACTCATAATGGACCAATAAGGAGAAAAGCTTATAAAAGAATGAGTTTGATCATTTTGAAATCTTATCTTTATCATGGACATAGGGATTTGATGGCATTTTAGGCTTGCTAAGGGTCCAATAAACCTTAAGTTTACTGCTTCTTTAGCATCGGTCACGGTCCAAGGTTAGGGTCGTAACAAAGTTGGTATAAGAGCTTTAGGTTTAAATTTAAGTTGCTAAGCTGATCAGAATCGAGTCAAATTTTTCTTTAAACTACTGTGACATTAGGATCATGTTTGTTTTAAATTATTGCCTTTACTTCCATCCTTTCGTAGTACTGTTACAACCTTCTCAATGATATCATGTCTCGAACTAGAATGACATATGCAGATTCACATAGGATTCACATTGTTGAGTTATCAATTCAAGCGGCTGCATTGGATTGGTTTATCTAGGTTATTCAGTCAATTATGAGTACTTTATCTTGGGAGGATTTTAAACAGAGATTCATGAGACGATTTTGTCCACCTACGGAGAGATGCTTATAGGTGATAATTGTTACACCTTAGGAGAGATGATAGGTCGATTGAGGAGTATACTACTGAGTTTTATCGACTAATGAGATACATAAAGGATATGACTAATCAGAGGTGGATAGTGGGACTTTACATTACCGGTTTAGGCTCCTCATATATAGGACTTCATTCAGAGGATCACACCTTGGAGGGTGCCATAGATGAAGCTAGAGAGATGGAGAGGCAACACATCATACAAGGCACCATTCTTAATCCTTACCAGACTAGTAATTTTGGGGCTAGAAGCTATAGTTAGCCATCACCGATGCTACAAATAAGTGTAAGTGGAGAGCAACATGGACAGTCTCGACGAGGTTATGATCTACGTGGGCACAAGAACAATAGACATGGTCATAGGGATCCAACAAGATCAACTAGCTTTGGACCTGTAGCGGGTACCAGTTGCAGTGGGCAGAGCTCTAGATATAGTAATTCACAACTAACTCTCTTTATCTACGTTGTGAGCTAATCATATATTTTATCTCTCAAATTTCAATGCATACGTTAAATAATTGAATCTTCAACTCTCTGTCCTTCAATTCAAATAATTATAAGAACAACGATAAATCCCAAGAAAACTAGAAATTTATTAAATCAAATGATTCATTAATTCAACATATCAAATCCTAAGGTCTATCTACCTAAATCCATATCTCAATTAGTTCATAACTAAATAAGAAATAACCACATAAAAATAAGAAACAAAACAAAAATAAGAAATCATTGCCATGAATCTTGAATCTTTGGTTTGGCCCTCTTTTAATATTGACTTTTTCTTGATTAATAATTGTGAAAAAAAAACTTATAAGTTACAGTTTTATGCTTTTAAGCTCTCTTTTGGCCAAAAATCTCCCTCCTTTTGCTACTTCATATTTTATTAATTTAAAATCTTAAATTTTAATAAGTAGCACATTCCTAATACAGGTCCATATACTTGTTGTATTATCTTTTTTTAAATTCTATATTTTTTCTTATAAAACATTATTTCCAATACAAGACCAACATGAGGACTTATATGGTTTATGTTGCTTGATCTAAGGTGGAACATGAAGATGTGTAGGATGGCGAAAGAGAAACAAAATTATCCATCTTTGAACACGACCCTAACACAATGACTTGTAGGTGTTATGCTTTAGGGTCATTCTTCAGTTCTTTTAAAATTACTACAAATTGATCTGATTCTTTTCTAAATTCACTCCTTTTTCTTGAAGAGACATAATTAAGACTTAGAACAAAATATTTTTCATTTTAAGTATCAAATCCTCCAAAGTTGTCTAAAACACAAGTATAATGCTATGAAAATCATATTAAAAGTAATGTATATTTAGAATACATGAGTAGATTGCATTTTCTAACTCAAACAACACAATTGAGCTTTGGTAAGAGAGGTTAGGACACTTTGATCATACAAATATGAACGGTTTAGTATGTTTTGTGAAGAAGCTGGAATTGATAATGGCATATTGCCTCTCATACTCTTTAGCAAAATATGGTTAGTGAGAGGAAGAACAAACTCCCTAAGAAATTATGGCCATAAGCAGCCAACAAAATTGTTTTTCGTTGAATAGGCTCCTTGCAAAGGCTATAAAAGGGAACATTCAATTTGAAACATGCTATGACTATAAACTTTATCTATAAAACCTCAAAGTATTTGGTTGCATCTGTTTCTCATATGTACCTCAAGTGAAAAGAGATAAGCTTGATAGAAGAGTAGATCATGGCATTTTCATTGGCTACAGTAGTATCTATAAAATTTTTCAGCTACAAATTGGGAAGATTCTAATAAATAAAGATATTCATTTTGTAGAAGAGCAATAATGGTATTGAGAAGAAGAAGATATGAATCATATTAATGAATTTCTACTAGTATAAGATGAAGAAGTTGATGATCCTAATGAGAGGTTTTAGATTTCTCTCTA
>JAOQMM010000004.1:17403049-17420924 GCA_027563515.1 Erythroxylum platyclados
TACACTGTGTAAACCAACCCAAAGGTCATCACGATCTCGAACACCAATGCGTTCCCTACTCCAACACCACTTGACAAAGAAAAGCCTGCGGTTGTCTGTACATAAACATGTTCAAACCAGGAATTTAATTACGACTTACCGAAATAAGGTAACTTTTGTGGGATTTTGTTGTAATTCTGTTACGTGCAAGTGTATGAGTCTTACCAGACCACCAGTGGAAAACTTCAAAAGCAAGCAAGCGACGGTGGAGCCGAGAAGCTGGGCAATCCAGTAAAGGATGCCACGGAGGAGAGTAATGTTACCGCCAACGAAAGCGCCAAAGGTGACAGCGGGGTTGACATGGCCTCCGGAGATGTTCGCGCCGACTGATACGGCAACGAAGAGACCGAAGGCATGTGCAATAGATGCGGAGATGAGGCCGGCGGGTGTAGAGGCGCCGTTGTCAGTGAGCTTGTTGTACGCCATGCCGGAGCCTTCTCCGGCGAATACAAAGATAAGGGTAGAGATGAACTCTGCCAGGGCAGCCTTCAAGGCATCTGGGTGAGTGGCCTCTTGTGGGTGGCCGATGGCAATGTTTCTGATCGGCATCTTTCAAGTACCCCGCTACTGCAACTACAACTAAACTTAGCAGAGCTTAATTAGAGACTGCTCTCTGTGTGATATGTGCCGGTTTCCACGTCTAAACTTATATAGGGAGTGTGGTCCTTCAAAACCTGCAACAGCTGGTCACTGATTGAATAAGGACGCATGAAAAATAAATAAATGAATAATTATAGAGAAGATGATTGGTGGAGAGGTAGTGAAAAATTCGTAGTTTAATTCATTTTTTGAAAAATAAATTGTAATAATTTCGGGTTCCCGTCCTATCTCTATCCACCAAGTGGCGCTGTTGATTACAGCGAAGCAGTGAGGGCAATGCGGCTGAAGTGGACTTTGTCTTCTACTTTCTTTCGGTCTCTCGAAACATCCATCGGCTTTAATGTGTAATTAATCGTATACTTAAGTTTAAAGTAATCAGATAATTAAGCACTTAATCCTAGCCGAGTGTGGGTTGAACATTATCCTTAGGAAGACATTCGGACAATGTGGTGATGAGTAGTCCAAAGCGTAGTGTCTCTTTTGTCAGGAGTGTGGTTGGTTGTTCATGTTGTTTTGGAAAAAGGAATCTTCGGGAGGATAAACCGCAATAATTTGGTATTTTAAATTAAGGATCATTATCTACTCTAATTATTTGACAATTTTGAGGGCTTATACGGTCATATAGCCAGCAATGGACGTGGTACAGTTGGTTTCGATTGATTAAAACATGGTTTAAGACTTTAAGAGAGTTGATATTGTACTTTAAATATCAATGCCCGCTCTACGAAATAATAACAATAACAATAATAGGTGGAGTCTAAAAAATACGTAATTTTACTTCTAATTAATAAAGAAAGTATATAAAATATATATGGCATGAAATTTTAGATGTCTGTACAGAAAAAATTACTTATCGCAACTATTTGGTAAATTTTGTAACAATGAAAAACAAAAAGAGCATGTTTTTGTGTTTTAAAGAAATAAAAGTTAGTTATAACTATGTATGGAAGCCATTCCAACTATGTCATATTAGGATGTAATACTTATCCTAAGTTTCACTAATTTCAAATCTCTATGAGTGAAGGAAAAATCAGTAACAAGTAAGTGCTATAAATTGCCAACTGACCGATTACTTTCTGATAGAAGCCCCTGCTTGCATTTAGATACTGTATTCACTCAATTTCTAATTGTATTTGAAATCCAATTCCAAGTGTATGTTAAGTAATGATGATTAAGATAACTGACCTATTTATGGAAGAATATCTCCTGATAAATGAAAGATTGGGAAAGTAATAATATTATGCATACAGTGGCTTTCCAACATCAACAACATTTAGAAAAAATCTTGCTAAAATGTGGGGTCTGAAAACATATACAGTCTTACCTCTAATTAGTAAAGAGCCTACTTCTAAAAGAGATTCTAATGATTCAACTTTAAAATTATTTCGTGAAAAAAAAAATATTGGCTTTCCTTGTTTCATTGCATAGGCAAAATATACATTAGAATATCCAAGTATATACCTCACTTGGCCTTTTAATTTCTCACTTTTTCAAAGAGGGAATGGTCCCATATGATTGATTTCGCTTGCTTTGTCTATGCATATTTAACCATAGGAAAAAAAATAGTTTAGAGACAATCGGACAAAAGAAAAGCCACTGTTGTCTTGTATCTATGAATATGATAAACCATAAATGTGGACAATGATTTTATTCAGCATTGCCATTGATGCATTTAGTAGTTGGTATTGTTATTACTTGGTACATATTGCTTGTGTCTTTATATATGGCACGATATAGCTTCTGCTACCAAGCTATGGTTCCGCAACTGACTATATATAATTGAATACTCAATGCTTAGCACACTCACATATATGTAATTCCATAGCAAGTGACTTAAGCAACCATTTAAATCTTGAAAATTAGTAGCTGTAAGCTACTAAGAAACCAAGCCCTTTTGACTTTTCTGAACCTTTAGTTACCGACATCATAATTCAAAGGCAACATTACGGTAAGGTAAAGCTAAATATAGTTAGAATTGCCCCTCTCCTACCTCTGGCCTAACAACACTAGGGTGTTCACGGAGTTTCTGATTAGATCTTTGCGACTCTATAATTGAAATGCATCAAAAAAGCTACATCGTCAGACACGGTCCGAATTATATCTTAAGATTGTCTATACGACAAAGTTAAATCACACATGAAATTATGGCACGTTTATGTGGTGCTGATTTGATTTCAATTGAATCGATCTGACAATTGCACCTCAGCCACATGCTTGCTTTTAGCCTTGTCTGATTGTCGAAATCGTCGGTTTAACTTTGGCGGATCATGTACGCAACTCTATGAAAATGATAGCGGTTGGCCATCTTGAATAAGATACCGTACATGTTCTGATTTCTTTGTTTTCGTGTGATTATTGCTATTCATGCACTTGCATTACCTTGATTGTATTTAACTTAAATGAGTTAAGTTTTAGATTGAAATAAGCAGTTCTTTGATAGTTAAGTACTAGCAAACCATATTCTAATTTCTAAGACCAAATTGGATCATTTTCTGCAATGTCAAAGAATACAGAAGCTTAGGGTTATGATAGCGACAATATGAAAGTCAACGACCGAGACAATGTTGAGCATTAACACTATTCATTTCAATTAGGCGTCACCTCTCCTGTATGTCATTATAATCACCCATGATCTTGACACGATAACGTTCAAGCATAAACCTTATGAAAGTTCTTTTGCATGAGGTAGTAAACTATATTAATTTGTATCATAGTGATCATCTCAACCGCATTCAATTATTATTCAAATTAGTTAGTGGTATTAAACTATAAGTTTCTTCTTATCAACGATAATTTCTAATCGAGCACTTGGCCGGTTGACGCCTGAAAAAGAAAGTGAACCAAAAATGGACGGCAACCTAATCGGATACATGATTGAAAAGGGCTTAGAACAGACAATTTAATTAGGTCCCGAGAGACGGCTCGCATGACATGGTATCGCATGCGAGGAGCGTTTGAACCGGTAGTCTTATGGTATATTATAGTGAGATGCATCACTACGCTCACTATCGAGGAACAAGGAGCATGTCTATGCTTTCTCTTACCCTAACTTATGGGCCATGAAAGCGACTCGGCGAGGAAGTAATTATGTTTGTAGGGTTTGTTAGTGTAATTCTAATTATGAGAAAAGAGTGAATGTAACACACACAACTTTATAAATTGACTAATAAGGCACAGAGACTCAGAGAGTGGGACCAACAAAAGCACGAGGGCATGTTACAATGCCAGACTGGGCGGTGTGATTGGTCTAGGCTAAATGAGTAACAAACCAATGCGTGACAGCTGTACTCAATTAATTTTCAGCAATTGCCGGACCCACCTCATGTGATACACTTACCGATTACTTTCCTCTTAAACTGAGTAGTAAGCCTTACTGATAAGTACAAATTATTACACACAAATATTTTAAATTATTATTTTAATTAAAGAAACTACAATAGGCTTTTACCCTATGTTATCTTGTCATTGAGTCACAATCATCTTTGTTTGTAAACATCCTAAGTCGATAGGGACTTGGGAGGGACTTGGTGGCAAATTTAATAGATATTAATATATTATAAAAGATAATAGATTGTGAAAGGTGGCGTTTGACGGGATTGAATCAATGAATAAAACGACAGGAAAGAAAAAATATATATATAGATAAACCGAACTTGTCGCCGACCATAATTTTGAGTGGACCGACCATATGGGTTATCCCTGTAAGAGAATCAGAGGTAGGCCTACATTCAACAGAACATGGGCCCAGGGGGCATATTGTCCTTTACCTTAATATTGTCTTTTATTCTTTATTGTTTAATGTTTACTTTGTCAGCTTTTATCTTTTCGAGTTGGGAATAAGGAGATAACCATTAAGTAACACCAATCATTAAAAAATTTGATTTGTATACTTCAATCTTAAAAATTATTAATTTTTAACTTTTTTGAAATTAATTTATTTTAATAATTTATGTTACTAAAAAAATAATTAATTTTAATAAATTGATAAATTCTTATAAATTAAGATAAATAAAATTTTTTAATTTTTTTTAATTTTATAATAATTTAATACTAATTAAACTTTTTATCTTATCGATTTAATCTTCAATCCAATTTTTAAAACCAACACGTGCGCAGCAGATGTGTATAAATATAGACACTATATATATTCACACGTTAATATCCTAATCATTATGACTCAGTGCTGGTAACTTCTGCTTTAGTCAACTAGTAATAATATTAAAATCTAATTACTTGATGTAAGCAGATACGAAATGTGGTAATTCATTTATTAATATATATTTAACTTTTTTCTATCACAATCATCGTCCATCCAATAATTGCAATCCCAGAAAGTCATCCGCATCCATTGTAGTAAATATGAATTGCTTTCGTTTC
The DNA here is from genome assembly GCA_027563515.1 of Erythroxylum platyclados. Classification (NCBI taxonomy): domain Eukaryota; kingdom Viridiplantae; phylum Streptophyta; class Magnoliopsida; order Malpighiales; family Erythroxylaceae; genus Erythroxylum; species Erythroxylum platyclados. The sequence continues at coordinate 17,408,066 of JAOQMM010000004.1, forward strand.
TCTTATCTGTCTCATATTAACATATCAATATATGAAAGCGAAACAGGTAGCCAACACATTAAACCACTAAGCTGAGCTCACCCAAAAAAAAAAAAAAGAATTATCATTAATGAGCCACCAACAATCATACAACTTCAAGGTTCAGTTATGCGTTTTTGTCAAATTTGCAGTCATAATTATGTATTCTAATGTACCAAATGACAATGTATTCATGGCGATGAGTCCAAAAGGAATAAATTAAACTCATAATCAACAACAACTACTCCCTTGATGAGTTCTGGTGAAGTTACATGTCAGTGGAAAAAATATCGGTGAAAAGTAAAGGAGGACAATGACCTGTGGGCCTCTTCTTTTTTGTGGCCACACAAGCTTCCATCAATACCCCATCATTTGTGGCTCTCAATATCTTATCACAAAAGACAGATTCTTCGTGGTTAATTGTTTACAAGTTATGGCTTGAAATGAAGTAGAGACTGCCAGCACCTGACCCTTCTGTCATCTCCTTGAACTCGACAGAAACTGATTGCAGAAAGGATGAAGGGTAGAATTAATATATAACTTGACAAATTACCATGAACGAAGGACCAAATTCTGAAATTTGCTTGTACATTGAAACAGTTTGTGTTCTAGTGTTGACTAGCAGGCATGATATTATTTTGATTGAAATCGATATTTTAAAACGGGCAAATCCCTACAAGGCCACATAAACGAAAAGCCTAAATTGTCTATAGCATCTGACTCTTATGCTCAATGGGCCTGTTGTGAAGGGAAAGCGAGAATGGCCTGTGTCTGGAGTTGGCTGCATATCACAAATCAAGCTTCTGACTTTTCTAGTCCACTGTCCATAGGCCTTAGCTCCTTACGGGGTTTAGATGTTCTTGAGGATAAAAGCTTCTAAAGTTTATAATGGCAACTGGGCAAGTTTGATTACTTTAATATGAATCTACCGGTTATTGCTATGTTTTGTTTGTTATGTTCTTCTCGTACATCATAATTTCTTTAGAGAACAGAATCTGTGTTACTAACTGCAGTTTCTGTGCACAAATAGTAAATCTTGTTATTTATTCTACCAATAATTACTACTGTGATGTTTCAGTGATGCAAAACTAATTAAACTCATCAAAGAAATATGTGCTTTAGATCGTCACAGCTCTCCCCAGATAAGTAGTACAATTGAATTCATTACGATATACGACAAGAAAGTAGAGAAGTATTAGCAGTTGTAATAAGGGGTCAGATTAATTTCACTATTATTTTTGTCATATTTTTATTATTTTCTCACAAGATTGAGATATGCTCTATTTCGCCAAAGGATTTCCTGCCTCATACACTTCCATATTTACTTATTTTTAATTTTTGTTTTTATTAAAAATAAAATTTGCCTGATTAAAATTTATAATAAAGAATAAAAAATTATTTAATTGAAATTTATACAAAATTGAAAATAAAAACTTGTTTGGATTCAATTTCTTGCTTTTTCTTCATTTTTATTATATTATTAGATATTACTATTAAATTAAAAATAAAGAAAAAGCTTTTTGTTATCAAAATTATTAATTATATTAATTATTTAAAACAAAGAGTACAAAGTACACATCAATTTTATATAATAAGAGTCAAATATAAAAAAATATATTTACTCAATATAATTAGATAAATAAAAATATTGATCATATTACAAGTACAATAGTAGCATCATTTACAAATAGAAATTAAAAATTTTACGAACATAATCATTCTACATTTGTCTAAAAAATTCATTCCACTTTTGAGATGTATTATGAAATTATACTTGAGTGATATTATACTCTACTCAAAATTTGCATCTTCATTTACACTTTCAATATTAAGTTCTTCATTTTAATCATAACTTTCAAATAATCCATTCCTTTATTTATATATTCTACTAAAGTTATGTGTCCTACAACAAGTAATTACAATATATTTTTTTATTCTTTATATTATAATTTAACATGTTTGAAAATACATAGAATCTTGTCTTTAAAACGGCAAAATAAATTCAATGCCACTTTTTAATAAAGAATTCATACAGTTAAATAATTTTTATGGACTTTGAGGATTTTTTATTCCTCTGTAATCTCAAAAAATGATATCTTTCACCTCAATATGGTGAAAGAAATCCAACATTTGTTAATAAAAAATAATTATAGTTAAATAATTTTTGTAAATTTTGAGATCGTTCTCTTCCTCTATAATTTGGTAAATGATATCTCTTACCTTCATATATCAACCCAATATAATTTACTTAAGCATATAAAGAACGTAATATTAAAAATAATAAGAATAATTATAATTACTATATTTAACTTTGATGTTGTAATTCATGGAGACATAAAAAAATTGGTTCTGTAGATTTCTTACTATCTCTAAAATAACTTGAGAATCTTTTGTAGTGCCAATCCATGTCTATTACATATGTGAAATACATGTAAAATGAGATATAACACATAACATCTTATGTTAGATCAATTCTGTTACATAACATCTTATATGGAACTTGTTTATTAATTGGAACACATGTATCAATATATAAACTGTCTATTTCTCTTACATCATCTTACAAAATAAAATTATAGTATTAAAATGATTAACTCAATATAGGTATAATAAAATCATAATAAAGTGTATGAATATATCTAAAAATATAAAAAGTATCTTTTATTATGTTGAATTTTAGGTGTATTGGCAAATGAAGGTGGAATAAGAACTGTTTTCGCAAGATGATTAATTGTATGTAAGACTTCACAAAAATACTTTAAAATTGTTTATGTCAAATGTTGAAAATGCTTTATATTGATTATAGTTGCCATGCTATACCCTATTATGATCAAGAAATATGCAACTTATTCTTCCATTATTAAATGAGAAGTTGATCTTAAGCCTTATAAACTTTACAACTCATAATATGATCTCAAAAAGATTGTCTTTTGCTCATTCTTAATTTCCTATAAATCTTTGTAAGATTTTCATTTGAAAGTTTCAATATTCAAGCATGACTTGATATGGTAGAATTTCTATATGATTATTGTGCACTTGAGATTCCCATCTTTGCTTTTAGAGAAAGTGAAAGGCATACGTATTTACAAATGAACCAAAAGATGAAAATCCCTACTATTTTCAAATGGGAAATATAGAAATCAAAAGTTCGTAGTATTTACAAAGAACAAACCACCATCGTTGAAAAAACCTTGACTACACTCCATCGCTTTGCATTTATGGACCTCTAACCAGACACTTAAAAAATCACTTAATCAGAGCCGTTGGTCTTAGAAAAGGTTCTGCTAACCCATTATTGATCGTAACCTTAAGAGTTCATACACCTCCACATTTGGAAGTCTTGAAGTAGAGTCATTCTACTCATCAATTTCTCATTTTCTTCACCGCTGCTCAAACTATTCATTAAACTACCATTAATCATCCAATTTACTTCGTGACGATATTGTTTACACGTAGCATTGTACATCAGAGAAGTTCTGCAGAAGATTCCGTTCTCACTATCCCTGTATCTTTGGCACAGAAAACAAAGCTTTGGAGTAGACTGTGAGTGAAAAAGGTTACTCCTAATTCAGCACCATGTAACATCAGGAACCAAAAACCCAAGTAAACGAAGTTAAGCGCAGGATAATACTCATATCACCACATCATCATAGCCAACTACAGTCTAATGACAGTAAGGGAATAGGGATCCAAAATACTTTTAACTAGCACTAAAGAGAAAAGAACCAAAAGCAGCAATGCTGTGGGGAAGAAGACCCTGGGAAGACAAAATCTAGTACCAACGGAAATTACTTTATCAACAGCAGATAATGAAACCTCACAGCCAAAATATTGAAACATAAAGTTAGTGTGACTAATCAGTCAATGAGAAACACTTCTAATGCGAAACATTTAATGATTACATCGACATGTACCAGCCAAACTATAATTCCTCAGGATTCAGCGTACCCTTGTAGACACTCAACAGTTCAGGTATTTCCTCTGTAAATTTGGTCACATGCCTCTGCAGGAACACATTCTCAGTAGGAAACAACAACGAATGCATGCTCCAATCTTCCTTGATCAGTCCTTTTGACTGCAAGAGCTTTACCACTCTAAACCTGGGAATCATTCTATTCGCCAAACTGAAAAACAAGACCATGGGGCATTGCACAATCATCTCTGAAGATTTCCCCATTTTTTTCACAATAAAGTCCATTCCTTTAGTAATTTTCTTCTCCGACATTAACAGACAATTAGGATGTTTCCTAAATGCAGTAAGTATATCATCGTTTGACCAATCGCACTTTGTATATACATCAAAGCACCGCTCCATTATCGACTTGTTGCACTTCCCTGAAAGTGCATGCACTGCCAATACAAAAGTTGATTTCTTAGGCTCAAATCCCATTTCTTTGACTTCTTTCACATCTTCGCCAAACTTTTCATGACTTTGAACAAGAGCCTCCGGAAAATTCATCAGCAACATCGGGATTCTACTCTGAGGTACACTAGATTCTCTCAAAAGCTCTATATTCGGTATAAGATTCTTGGAACTATCCTCTAGAAAAATCCAAGTAAGGCGCTTCATAGCATACACGATCCTAGCATCAGAAAGCAACATGCTTTTAAGGAAGTTATAACTAGGCTCTATATGATTCTCTAAGCTTCTGATCAAAAGGGTAGGGTCTGCTGTGAGTGTTCTGGCAAGGTCGGCATTTGAAATCCCAATGGAGCGCAAGAACTTGAGTGTTTATATTACCAGTTATTTATGTTTTAAACTACTAAGATATATAGAGTTTCAGTTTAATTCAAAATATAATACGATTCAAATAGGACAAGAAAGAGGAAAGAAGATTTGTTTTCTCAGACAGAATCTTTAACTTATGGAAATATATTAAACCTGCTAAAATCTCAGATTAAATTTTAAAAGAACATTCTTTATTAAGTGTAATAAGGATTGAAACACTTACTATTAATACTACTTTAGTTAGGACTCCAGAAATTCTATTTCAATTTATACCTTTAATGCCATATGAAAATTCAATCAATCCTAATTAGATTAGAAATTAATCTCATAACAAATGCTAACTCAAATAGGAAACTAGAAAATAACTACATAGCAGTACTAACACGCTTTGAGCATTATAATTAAGTTTTAGCCCAATTATAATAAAATATGTTGAATAATAATATAAAACAAACTAAAGCCTTTAAATACATCTTAATCATGTGAATTGAGCTCTATTTAACTAAAAAACAATACGTCTAATTCATCTTAAACAACTTCCTTTTCTTACATCTCCACGATTAATCCTTGTAAAGCTATCTACAAGGCTCACCGGTGTCCTTGGTGTGCGGGAGCAAATAATAAATATGAGGGACATTACAACTCAGTTAAAGAAACTCAAGGTTAAGATGTCTGATTATTTTCTTGTGCATTAGATTTTGAACACCCTTCTATTATCATACGGACCCTTTAAAATCTCTTATAATACACATAATAATAAGTGGTCAATAAATGAATTAATGACTATGTGTAATTAAGAGGAAGGAAGATTGTTGTTGGAATAGGGAGAGAGTTCGCACAATGCATGCTCAAGGAAAGAAGAAAAATCAAGCCAACTCAAGGGGAAATGGTCAAATACCTACCCAAGTTGACATTAAGAAGGAATTCAAGTGCTTTTTTTACAAGGAAAAAGGATACATGAAGCAGGATTGTGTAAAACATAAGGAATGACTTGAAAGGAAAGGTAATATGATCTCACTAGTTTGCTCAGAATCTAATATGGCTGAAGTTTGTCATGACACATGATCGATTGATTCTGGTTGTACAATCCATATTACAAATGAGTTGCAAGATTTGTAAAACCCAAGGAAGCCAGTAGGAAGTGAGCAGTATATCTTATCCAGAAACAAGTTGCGTTCATGTGTGGGGTTGTTGGGGATTACAATTTAATTTTATGTACTGGTTTTGTTTTAAAATTAGAAAAGACATTTAATATTCCCAATTTCTCTAGCAAATTGAATTCAGTTTCAAGACTTATACCTTTTGGAACATTTCAGATGAATCTTTAAAGTTAAATTATAAATTTGAATTTGTTAGGATTGGTAAATTATTTGATGGTCTTTTCCATTTTAATTTGCAAGATAATACATGTTATAATACAACACATGTTTATACTGGAACAAACACGTTGTGCTACGAATGAAAATTCCTCTATATTGTGGCATCAGAAATTAGGACATATCTCTATAGAAAGGATTACAAGATTGGTGAATGATGGAGTACTTTGTACTTTAGATTTACCGATTTTGAAACTTTTATGGACTACATAAAGGGAAAGCAGACAAAAAAATCAAGAAAGTTTCCAAGAGAAGTTCAAACATATTAAAAATCATATATACAGATATTTGTATTCCAGATATGGACACGTATGGTCAGATATACTTTATCTCCTTTATAGATAATTACTCATGATATATGTATCTCTACTTGCTTCATAACAAAAATGAAGCACTAGCTGCTTTTAAAATATTCAAAGCTAAAGTAGAGAAACAATGTGGTAAGCAAATTAAGATCATGAAGTTTGATAGAGATGAGAAATATTATGGTAGATATATTGAAGGTGGACAAGCACCTATTCTACTTACAAGGTATCTTTAAAAAAAAGGGGGATAGTAGCGCAATACACTATGCTTGGATCTCCAGATCAGAATGGTGTGGTAGAATAAAGAAACCAAACATTATTTGACGTGGTACAAAGCATGTTTAGTAGCTCCAAACTTCCTAAGTCCTTGTAGACTGAAATTCTTAAGAAGACATGATATATATTAAACTGGGTACCAACCAAGGCAGTTCCAAATACACCATTTGAGTTATTTAAAGGTTGGAAACTGAGTTTGCGACATATACACATTTGGGAATGTCAGTCTAAAATAAGAGTTTATAATCCAAAAGAAAAGAAACTGGATCTAAGGACCATAAGTAGGTATTTCATGGGATATACCAAAAGGTCTAAAGAATGTAGGTTCTATTGTCCATCACATTACACTAGAATTGTAGAATCAAGAAATGCAAAATTTCTTGAGAATGATAAACGTTATATAACCAGGTGTTGAAATTCAATAGCCTACTGTCAATATAAATGACAATAAAAAAATTTCAACAGTTGCTGATATTTTAGTAGATACAGTTATTTAGGAATTACTTGAAAGCATTCAACATCTAATTGAACATCAAACTCCACAAGAGGATGTTGGTACAACATTAAAGAGTTCTACTAGAATAATGAAATCAGCTATTACTAATGATTATGTTGTGTATCTACAAGAATCTGACTATAATATAAGAGTCAAAAATGATCCTAAAACCTTTTCACAAGCCATGAGTTGCAAAAAATCAAATTTATGGTACAATGCCATGAAAGAAAAAATGAATTTCATGAAGAACAATAATATTTTGGGATATTGTTGAGTTTCCTATAGGAGCAAAACCCATAGGCTGCAAATGGGTATTTAAGACAAAGATAGACTCATTAGGCAATAATGAGAGATACAAGGCAAGACTCGTTACTAAAGGATTCACTCAAAAAGAAGGAATCAATTACACAAATACATTTTCTCCTATGTCCAAAAAGGATTCATTTCATATAATTTTGGCATTGGTTGCTCATTTTAACATGGAATTATATCAAATGGATGTAAAAGTCACTTTCTTAAATGTTGACCTAAAGGAAGAGGTTTACATGAAACAATCAAAAGGATTCTCCTTTAGTAATGGTGAGCATTTGGTTTGCAAGCTTAACAGATCCATATATAGATTGAAACAAGAGATCCATATATGGATTGAAACAAGCATCCTACCAGTGGTATTTAAAATTCCATGATGTTTTCTCATCATTTGGTTTTGAAGAAAATATCATGGATCAATTTATATACCAGAAGGTTAGTGGGAGTAAAGTTTGTTTTCTTTTATTATATGTGGATGACATATTACTTGCAACTAATAATATTGGTACATAACGTGAAACCATTTCTTTATAAAAATTTTGAAATGAAAGATATGGGTGATGCGTCTTATGTAATTGGCATTAAGATCCATCGAGACAAATTATGTGGTATTTTGGGTTTGTCTGAAGAAACCTATATTAATAAAGTTTTAGAGAGATTTCAGATAAAAAATTGTTCACCAAGTGTAGCTCCCATTGTGAAAGGTGATAGGTTCAATTTGGACCAATGCTTGAAACTTGATTTCGAAATGGAACAAATCAAAACATTCCATATGGTGTATTCTCAAGTTTATACAAGACTTGACATTGCATTTGCTATTGGGATGTTAGGCAAATATCAGAGTGACCTAGGATTAGATCACTGGAGAGCAACAAAGAAAGTATTAAGGTACCTTTAAGGGATCAAAGATTATATGCTTATGTATAGACGAATCAATAATTTGGAGGTAATAAGGCACTCATATTCAGATTTTGCTGGGTGTGTTGATTCATGGAAATCAACATCAGGTTATATCTTTATTTTTGCCCATGGAGCCATATCTTGGAAGAATGAAAAGCAGTCTTTGATTGTTACTTTCACCATAGAGTCTGAGTTTGTTTCTTGTTTTGAGGCTACATCACATGGTGTATGGCTAAAGAGTTTCATATATGGACTTAGACTTATGGATTTCATTTCTAGGCTATTGAGAATTTATTGTAACAATTCAGCAACTATTTTCTAGGCTAAAAAACAATAAGAGTGGTAGTTGGAGTAAACATATCGACATAAAGTTTTTATTTATAAGGGAATGTGTTAAGGAAAAGAAAGTGGTCATTGAATACGTTAGCGCTGAATTGATGATAGTTGATCCTTTAACAAAAGGCATGCCACCAATGAAGTTCAAGGATCATGATATTAGAATGGGACTGGGTTTCATTATATAGTTTTTATTGTGTGAACAATGTTGTTCTCATGAAACTCTTATAATATTTTCTCATATTATGGTGCACATTATTGAATTTTGAGAAAATTGATTATTTTGAACCTGGAATAAATATAGGGTTTATTTATTAAGTAATGTTACTATATTCAGGTTGATACAAAATATAGTACATTGTAATACATGGAAGATAATACTCAACTACTAGAGGACCTATCACTATGATTCATATATTATATTTGGATCAGATTAGGATTTGATATCAAGTTAAACTTATGGACCAAGTGGGAGAATATAAGATTTTTTCGTATTAAATGGTCCAACATTATGTAATTAATAGATATGAATGTCCTGTTTTTGTAGTATCTATCAATGTGCTTGATGAGAGCACATTGATACATTTTTCTTGTAGATTTTTAGGGTCCCCTAAGCTCTTTTTCTCTTATAAAAATATACACCATCGATTTTTTAGAATTAAGAATTTAGAAGAATTCCAAAACGCAGACTTTCCAAGCAAAAATATCAATGGCAGGAGGGTATTTAGATTTCTTTTGCATTCAGTTTATTTATTATTCTAGCATATATTACTGTTAAATATATGTTAAATTGACTTTAAGAGTATGCAAGTACCAATTGAAGTGTAATAGTCTCCCTATGATTTGCTTAATCCAAACCTAAAGATAACGGTTATAATCTTTTACTAAAGAAGGAAATTATAGCCAACTGCCTCTCCAAGCAAGTGCATATAAAGTTCCATCACCAATTGAAAGTAAAGAGAATGTAATATTAGAAATTGGAGCTATTTTTACGACTTGATAATAATGATGTGCCTTACTTTAAGAAAATGGATGTCAAGGTTAATAAAATATGGAAAAATTCAAGTTCTTAGTAGACATGGATAGATTAAGTTATTTATTTTGTTCTTAATTTGATCAATTCATATCTTGGAACAAGTCAATTCACCTCTTGGAATAAGTCAATTGATTGATAATGAAAAAACAAATCCTTGTAACTCCATCTCTTGGAACAAGTCCATCGATTGACAATGACGAAACAAATCCTTGTAACTAAGTCGAAATCGAAAATGCAAAAGTTCACGTTTAAAATGAAAATGTCTGTCACTTTAATTAGTCTCCCTTGAGATTACGAATCCATTATCTAGGGAGGAGGATGTTGGTTGGAAGTTCCAACTTGTACTTGAATGACAAAGAATACTCTCCAAGGAGGGAATTAACAATTCAGGAAGTAAGTAGGTTCAAAGGATTACAAGTAGAAGCAGTGCACATAGCGGATAAAATTATGTGTGGTGGGAAAAAGACTAGTTAGGCTTAGTCGAGGCAGGCTGGCAAGTATTTTCTTAGATGTAGTCATATGATTAATTAATGCAATTACATGTTTAGGTGCGTTCAGTGGAAGGCCAAGTTTGCGGTTTTGTTGCAATTGCGAAAAAAGAAAAGAAAGGGTTCCTCGTGGTTCATGTGAAAGACTATAGCTGGCATGGGTTTAATATGCAATGCCAATGGGGAGTGACCATTATGTATTGAAATCACAATCCATTTGTACTAGGTGGGACTTAGTTTTATCTAAAAGAGTAGGAGTGATGAAATTAATTTATATGGTAATCGTCAAATCTTTAGGATATAATTACTTTTGAGTAATTGAAGAACATAATGACACTGTAGTACCCGTTGACCTCTAGCTTAATGTGATGATACTGTGAAAGTGAAATCCTAACATTTAACTCATCACTGCGACTTTGAAGCTGTTACAGCTTTATTTTGTCTTTCCTCTTTACTTTTTCTTTAATTTTCTCGCAGAATTAAAAAGAAAAAAAGAGATGGAAAATGATTCGGTTTTTCAATTAACAAAAATGAAATTGTCTCCTTACTTTTAAATTATTTATGTATTCTTATGATTTTTATAGTAATTAACAACTCAAAAATGAAAAGTAAAATTTGTAAGTTTTAAGAACAAAAGTTTAGAATCACTTGTTTTGTTTTTAGGATTAAAAGTATAAATCTCACTAATACGCGAAATTTGAAAAGATCCAATAATACGCAATATTACTCTTTAAATAATAGAAATATTATTTTCAATAGGATTAAAACTATTTGAAAACAAGAAATTGAGAGAGCTATGTATAATTCAAATAAAAAATCTATATGCAAGGATTTGGATGTGACTTCACTTTAATATTCATATTATTAATTCCATCGTACTTAAACTTATTATAAATCTAGTTGTAGATTCTAATAAAATGACAACTCAATAATACCCACAAACAGCAGAGTTGCTCTCCATCATTTAAACTCTCATAAAATATAGAACTAAAATGATTATGTATTGTACACAAGGTACGTACATTGGAAGACAAAGAAGTGGAGAAGCATTAAGAGTAACGGTTGATAAACTAAAGTGTATACTTGAAGATATAAACAAGGAAGAGTATGAATGTAAAGTAAGGAACAATAGAAGGAAGCTAGCCAGCCTGCCTCTCCATACAAGTAATAATACAGTTACGACACCAACCGAAATCCAAGAGAATATAAGTTTAGAATTTGCAGTTTGATGATTTGATGATCTGATAATAATGATAATTTACTTTGGGTCATCACCAACTACACCGTTGATTCTGGCATTTGCTCTCTTACGTGCCTCTCACAAACCCTTTTCAATAATTTCTCACGTCAAGAATCTCTCCTCCGTAATATACATTCCTCTCGACTTACTTGCAATTTGCAAACAAGTTGAATACCAAGTTACATGGCCACCGCCCAGTATTATAATTATAATTGATACCAATCTCTCGTTAGCTGTTACAGTTACACGATATGAATAGATATATAAAAATGAGGAAAGATAAGTAGACAAGATATTCCCATGCAGAGAACCTCTTTTGTTTCTTTTGTGAGAAAAGAATAAGTTATTAGAGAACGGCATGACGAGAGACGTCAGTTAGGGGAAGGAGCCGCCAAGCTACAGCTCATAACGTACTTATGAATGTGTCCAAAACCTGACGATTGGTCGAGGGTAGGGTTGTATGAAACTTCCTTTTTCAGTTATTTTGTAGGTATTCTCTTTTTGGGTGAATTGCATCTTGGATGTGCTCAGTTGTTGGCATATGCAACCAAGTAGTTGATCAGGGGTGTAAAAAGTGTTACAAGACAAAGATAACCTAGTAATGTTGTGTCCTCGACCACATACATGTTTTTAATCTTAAGGCCAAATGAAATTACACAGGATACTCAGAAGTAAAGAGGTTTTAGCAGAGACTTGAACGCTACAAACTCTCAAGAGTTTTTAGTCTAATGATTAGACAAGACAAGCAACGGAATCTGATATATGAGGTTACAAAAGGTGAAAGATTCAAGTATTTTTACCATCTGATGCACTGAAAAGGGGTTAAAGATGTTGACTAAATAGTCAAGTAACTGGTATGTCAATGGTAACTATCTAGTATTTTTGAAGTCAATTTAAGTTGTAAGGTTTTTGTCAAAAACGAATGTAAGGTTGACAGGTAAAAGAATCCGTTGAGCATTTAACTGATAAGGTAGTGGCCATAAGTCTTCTTTTAATATTAGTTTAATTGACAAAGTCAATTAGACCAACTAAGCAATATATGGAAACTAAACTATTCACAAGATGGATTGAATAAAGGGGCATTTTGTTATGCTAACGAAAATTATGCTACAACATTTCAAGAACTTGTCCTGCTGCTAGATAGCAGCTGTCACAGTTTCATTTCAATCATTAGTGAAGCATAGGATATATAGTCATCCAATAATTGGATGGAATAGCCGGCGTGATTTCAGGGTCATGGTCGATCCAACAAGTTAATTTCTGTTCTGTGTATTATTACACATAGATTAATCAACATTGATATAAAGCAAACACACACAAAAGGGAGTAAATTATGTGTGTAAAAAGAAA
>JAOQMM010000004.1:17428413-17441147 GCA_027563515.1 Erythroxylum platyclados
GTAGTTTTACTGGTTAAGTACCATGAAGTAGTCATGAAGTAGTCATTAGCTCACCTCACTCCTTCTCTAAAGCAACCTCATCACTCGACTGCCATCATCTGTAGCTTTCATTGAAAGAACAAATTACTAAAGGAATGACAACCAAGTCCAAGGCAATAGAAGAATAATTGACCAAATTGACAGAACAATTGACACATTATGCACCCATCTTTCCTAAATTTGAGAGCCTCTATTCTAGGGTCCAATAAAATCTGATGCCTACCAACAATAGTTAGAGATTGTTTAGTCTCTAGGTCAGGCTATGTCTGCTCAACAAACCGTCATAGTATACATGATGATGAAACTGTCGAAGGTGGAGAAACAACCTGCCCAACCACCCCTACTACCCTTACCCACCTCATCCACCATGCACCCTTCACCCTCATCATTAGGACAATCGTCAGCCTCGACACTCCCTCAACCACTAAATTCAACGCCAAACATAACCATAAGAACCCCTAAACTTGAGATTTCCATCTTTTTGCGGAGAAAATGTACTTGAATAGATATTCCAGAATGAGCACTTCTTTACATATTGCCAAATCCTGTAAGAACAAAAACTTACCATCGCTACCTTCTACATGTCAGGGTCAGCACTCCAATGGTACTATTGGATGCGTACCATCTTCTAACTCTCTCCAACTGGGAAGCTTTCACTCATCAGCTGAAAATCAGGTTTGGCCTTTCGACCTTTATCAATCATAAAGCTCAGCTTTGTAAGCTAAAGTAAATAACAACAATTGCCTCCTATATGTACAAGTTTGAGGCATTATCCACTCAAACTCAGGAATTGTCTAGTAAAAATTTACTCAATTGTTCCTTTTTGGGTTTAGGGAAGATATTCAATGGGAACTATTGATGTTTAAATTTCCATCCGTACCTAGGGTAGTAAGCATTGCCAAATTAATTGAAGACAAACTTAATTCTGCCAGACCTAGTGTAGCTTAATCTATGCGCAGATTTTCACCGCAATTTCCCCCTCTCCCATAAACACAAACTAACCTATCCATTAAACCCATCTCTACACTAACAACTTCAAAAATTCTAGCTAATCCGATTTCCATTAGACATCTTACCCCTTCTGAAATGGCGGCTAAAATAGAATAAGGGCTATGTTTTAACTGTGATGAGCGGTTTGTCTTGTGAAAAAAGTGTTGAGATTTTTTCTCCATAATTGTTAGGATTGTACAATTGTAAATATATTCTTAGATTCCTAATTATAGTTGTAGGATTAATTATTGAGTTTTCTTTCCTCATTGTGCATTATAACTAGTACGTTTAAGAGAAAGTAGCTTGAATAAAAGTATTTCTTTCTTTCTTCTTCTTCTCATCAAGCTGATATCAGAGCGTATAAAACCTTTGAAAATGAGTGAAAAAAATTGAATCATCTGGATCAAAATCTGTTCCTATTTTTAATCAATTTAAAGGAGCTTTTAATGCAAGCATCATTCTTTTTTAATCAAATTATGATGTTTGGTCACAACTGATGGAGATGCATATCGCTAAAAGGGAGAAACTCTCTTATATTTGTGGTAAAACAAAACCACCTACATAATCTGAAGATGTGTATGAGAAGTGGTATGTTGAAAATAAAAATGTTAAAAGATGGTTGTTGATGTTTATAAGTCTAGAGATTATGAAGCGATAAGATTACCCATAGCCTATGAAATCTGGAGTGCACTAATAAAAGCCTTCCATTATGGCGATGAATTACAATTTTTTGCTCTAAATCAAAAGACTTTCATTGCAAAACAAAATGGAAGACCTCTCTTTGAATACTATAGAGAGTTAACTGAAGTCTTTTAAGAACTAGATTGCCAGAACAAAATTGTCATGAAGGATCCTGAAGATGTTGAAGCATATCGAAAGTCGATTGAACGACTAATATATTCCTACCAGGTTTAGATGATGTTTTTGAATAGGCTCGTCGGGAGATTCTAAGGAAGGAATCAATTCCAACTTTAGAAGAATGCTATGCATTGATTCGGCAAGAGGCAATACATCATGAAACGTTGAAAGGAGAATCTGGAAACCTTGAAGTTGTTGCTATAGTGGTTGGAATCAAATCAAAGACAACCGTTGGTAGTGAAAAGTCTACGTACAAATGCTTTCAATGCAACCAAAGTGGACATACTAAAGATCGATGCTATGAACTTATAGGATATCCAGATTGGTGGGACCACAATCGAGCACCTCCAAAGAAGAATTCCAAGAAGATTCCAACTGTTGCTATTGTTGAGACCAGAACCAATGATGATGCTGTTGAGAAGACTTTTACATTAGTAGCAACTACAAATAATGATGGTAAGACTTCTAATATTGTTTCTGCATCTATTTCTAATAGTACATGGATAATTGATTATGATGCTACAAATTATACGACCTTTGATTCTAGACAGGTTATTGAGCTCAAAGAATCCTCACAAAAATTAGTTTCAATTGCCAATGGTGATAAAATCCCAAATGTTGGGGAAGGGTCTTTAACTCTCACTAATACTCTAAATTTGGGTTTTGTTTTGGTTGTTCCATTTTTGGATTATAACCTCTTGTTTATTTCTTAAATAACAATAGTCATATCTTGCATTGTAATTTTTTGGCCTAACAGCATATCGTCAGTGAAACAAATTGGCTTGACACTTCTATAGGCCCTTTCAAAACCTTGCTCATATTGACACTGTTGCTTATCATCTGGTTTTGCCTGCATCGGCTCACATCCATAATGTCTTTCACATATCAAAGTTGAAACTATGTCTAGGAGATCCTTCCACTTAACGCTGCCCCTTATCTCAGGAATTTTTCGAGTCTCAACCTCTTCTCACCCCTCACCATCTGCTTTGCTAACAACTATTGATCCAACAAGGTCGTCCTATCCAACAAGTGCTTATACAATGAGAAGGACAAATTGACTAGATGCCACGTGAGAACCTTTGACCGAATTTCAAAAGGATCTCCCACACTTCATTGTTGAGGACAAGGACACTTTGAACATGGGGGCAAATGATGTAGTCATTAGCCTAGTGGGACTATCAAATTTATCAAATGGTGTTGTAGCACAACCGATTTCTAGATTAGTTAGAAGGAGTGCCCAATGAATCAAGGCTTTAGTTAGATATAGAGATTTCCTATAAACGGTTATTTGTATACTTGTTAGGAGGCTTTTAGCTAGCTAATTGGTGAGATTCCGTTATAAGAAATACTATAAATGTATCCCTTATCCCTTTTGAGCCATTAACAAGGACAGAGAACTATTAATCGAATCATTTCCCCTTCTCCTTCTCTCTTACTCTCCCTCTCCCCTTCTCCCTCTCTTTTACTCTCCGTCTCTCTCTTGTCTATTTTTCCTATCTTCCTTTCCTGCTCTCTCTCTCTCTTAACTCATCTTTCACCTCACTCCTTCTCTAAAGCAACCTCATCACTCGACTGCCATCATACCAACAACTCGGGAACTTCTGCCTGTCCTCACTGATGCAGGGACTGTGCTCATCTTTGAATCAGGTGATCATGTATAAACGAGACAAAACAGCTTCGTATACATAGACTATTTACCTATCACTCGTTCAATCTTATAAAAGATTACAATGCATTCTCATTAAGTCTTTGTTTGAATATATGCTAAAATGTTTTTTGGCTTCCTTTATCCGTTGTTGATAAAATGTAATTATGAACGCTTTACTGAGTGTTTCTCTGGGGCAAAAGTTCATAATTTGAAGCTTCTTAGATTATTGGTTCGCCGAAAATCTCGTCACAACAATTAGTTATCCTTTTGATAGCTTTAATTTCCTTCCAGTTATCTTGAATTCCATTTTTCACAAATTCATTCAGCTGCTTCCTGCTGATCTTCTTCCTTTAAATGTCTCTGTGCGTTCTTTAATCTTTGGAAAAATTTAAGTGCACATAGTTCCCAATTGAATGCGAACTCCTAAACTAAGCCTGTTTAATGGAACCCATGTTACATATATCTGCCACTCATTAATGAAAAGGGTAGCAAGCATTGGAGTTGGGGAAATAAACAGCTCACATAGATAAAATCAATTCAATGCCGTCTGTTCTTGTAACATGAATCAATATTTGGCCATCGAAACAAGGCAAACAAATTAACACAGGCCAATACATGTTATTTGACTGGTCGTATTCACAGAATGATGCTCAAAATAACCAAAATGACTCAATACTACTAACAGTAAAACATTGTATGAAGCATGATAAGCAATTATCATATACATAATTTGTTCAACGATGTTTTAAAAGTTCATAAATTATTATACATACACCATCAGGATCGTTCAATTTGTCCTTCTATAGCTATTTGAACGTCACGCTTTCGTATAAAGGTCACCCTGTTACATTAGCAACAACCATCGTTTGAAGGCGGACTTGGTGCTGCGCTCGGCTCGACAATGTTTACGTTTTCCTTAGGTGGATCCGAAGGACGAGGAGGGATCTCCATGATCTGAAAGACAAATGGTGAAATGTTAGAATCAGGAGTGGAAGACCTCATTTCCAAATTTGACGTACTATCTATGGCAGCAAAGCAGAACATCTTGTTTTTCAAAATGATTCAACTGTTTGACATATGATAATTTTTCTAATCAATAAAACGTAGAAATACAATAGAAGGATTAATAGATTCTGATCAGTGCCAAAGTTGCAAATTGACTATGATTCCTTATTGATAAATTGCAGGCCTAGTGTACTTCTCAGAGAAAAATGGCAAAATACCAACTTAAAATAACCATATGATCAGCATGATAATCTTTTCATGGTAACCTGTTGTTCAAAACTTATAGGCATAACATCTTTCCAGAACGTTTATTTTATTCCAAGGGGAGCACCTTTAATGCCAGATCTTCAAAGCACTTGTTTACATTTTCTCTAGTTTTGGCACTGCTCTCTAGGAACAAAGATCCAAGTTCTTTTGCCAGAGATATGCCCTCTTCTCTACTTACAGCTCTTTCAGACTCCTGACATCATTCATGAGTTTCAATAAAATAAACAGGAAGATAAGAAGCAGGACACTATTTTTGTCTTTTTTTTTACCTTAAATAATTTTTTAACAAGGAAGAGCAGGATAAAATAAGAGAACAAAAAGTATCAATTCAAGGAAAGATATAATGGACTCAGTGACCCTGTAAAATTCATTACTGCATCAGTGCCAGTAGGCTGAACTGCACAGAAAGCCAGTCCAAGGTTATACTTTCCAAGTGTTATAATGGGCAATCAATGAATCAACAGTTTATGCACTAAGGTGCTGCATTGGGCCATTGTAGGAAGAAGTGTTAGAAAGTTAATCCCATGATAAGTAATTATCAGTTATCCATTTATATTCCTCAACACAGAATGAGGGTAACTTACTCGATCCACTTTATTTCCAACAAGCATCTTCACACAGTCTTTGTTTGTGTTGTAGAGTTCAACTTCTTTAGCCCAGAATTGTGACAAGTTGGTAAAGGTTTCTCTTCTTGTGACATCATAAACTGTTGTAACAAAAAAATAGTAATTTAATCTACTAATGATTGATAGGTGATCAATCCAAGTAGCTCTGAGCAGTATATCTGCAACTGAAACATTCACTTGTCTTTTTAGGCCATGGAAGTTAAGGATCAATCCAGTTCCCTAGAATGATGTGACATACCAAACAATCAGATAAGCATACAACGATAAGGTGCCAGAGCAACTGCTCTTATTTCAAAAGTGGCTCTACTATTTATGATCAAATTGAAAAAACAAAATAAAGGAAAACTAATGTTTAAATTATTCAAGAGCTCTCCAATACACAAGAAAAGTATTGCATGGACAAGCATTTTCTACATATGAGAAAGATGCAAATGTTCACGTTAAACACACGCCACAAATATATGCAGCATCTTTCCCTAATAACAGATCATTATTGTTTCTCGTCACTTATCAGCAGCGGTATCGATATGCCATATCATATAAATTATTCTGTCAATAGCATACCAAGAACAATCCCCTGGGCATTCCTATAGTAAGAGCTCGTTAGTGTTCTGAACCTCTCCTGCCCAGCTGCAAGAAGCATAGTGATTGTGCAAATTAATAAATATAAACCTCTCACTTAATGTAATTCTGTTCATCTTTTGTTCTGCTACAGAAAAAAGTACTCACAAGAGTAATTGATAAGTCATTTTGAGTTCATTAAATATATTCATAAAAAAACCCCCCACTTAAATTTGATACTACCTACCATGGTGAATTGTATAGGTAGTTTAGTGATCTTTTCAGTTATGCGAAGTATAATTTTCTCAAGCTATTCCCTTTTTATCGTATAGTTTACTGTTGCATTGGTATTTGGTAGTAAAGCTCGTAAGGCGTTGAAATGGCACAGGTTCTTATGCTCAGTACTGTCTAAAATGCAGTAACACAAAGTATACATGGTAAAGCGGAAACATGAACAGCATAAGACCAATACGATTGCATACCCGTATCCCAAATTGTAAGTTTCAATCGCTTCCCACCTACAGTTATATGCTTGATCTTAAAGTCCACACCTTTCAATAAAACCAAAGACAAAAAGTCTCAATGCATCATCACGTCGAAAACCATATCCAGATGCTTTGCTGATTGAAAGTTACAAGAAGAGATCAGATAGCTCATCCCTTATACTACGAAGTTTGAGAAAGATCAAGAATTGCAGAAGCATAATAAATAGCAGTTAAAACTTGATGTCGACAGAACTAAACGATTAACAGCTGATAACATCTAATGTATCACTGAATGAGCAACTAGTATAAGTAAATCTAATAGGAGTTTAGATAATGTTTATAAATCACCGAGCGTTGTTCATCTCAAGTGAGATCCACGATCATTGCATCCAACTTGCTGGCTATGAATCCAAGGGACAATTAAGAAAAAATCAGCATTTACAGAAAGATATCAGAGTTGCAAGTACCAATAGTTGGAGGAGGATTCTCTACAGAGCTAGAAATGAAACTAACAAGAAGACTGCTTTTGCCGACACTAGAATCGCCGATCAACAAGATCTTGAACGAGAGATCATACCGACTTTCCTGTCCTGAAGACGATCCCATTATTCAAATTCCAAAACTGAACTCTCTGTCTCTGTAATCTCTCTTTCACTCTGTGTTTGTAAAAAGAATAAAAATCCGAGCTTGAAAATGAACTCCTAGTAAAGCTTATTCCTTTCTGTGTGATGATGAACAATACTTCTGAGTTTCGTGTCTCTCGTACAATGAAAAGGATATGTACAATAATGTGCATATAAGGATAGAGAGAACCAGGAAAAAGAGGTAAGTTAGTGAAGAATAGCATCAATGCTGTTTCTCTAAAGAAACGGCTAACTAGAGAAAACCTGACACCAACGTTATTCTTTACTTTTCGGTGCTGTTCAAGGATTTTTTACGGCCAAGATGCGATACCGTGTTCGTAGTGAAGAATAGCATCAATGCTGTTTCTCTAAAGAAACTGCTAGCTAGAGAGCACCTGACACCAAAGTTAATATTCTTTACTTTTCGGTGCTGACCAAAGATTTTTTACAGCCAAGATGCGATGCCGTATTCGTGGGATGTCGAACTGATCACTTGTTCATTTATTCTGTTCCTACACGCATAGGTTTCTGTGTCCATTATTCTGTGCCTAAAATGTACCAGTTATTTTCAGCCATATATTTTGGTGAGTCTTACAAAATTGATAAAGGGTAATGAGTAAAGAAGATCTGGTCCACTATTTCATTTCATCTCCACGCTCCGGCCGAGTGATAACTAGATAAGGTGGTACTTTCATCATCAGTGTAAATTACGAGGGTCCATTATATTATATGATGTGACCCCATTTCACTTCCTGCTTCGTCAATTTATGCTAGAGCACCAGCTTTTATCCCGCAAAAGAGTAAGACAATGTAGTCCAGACCAGGAGGCAAGTCGAAGTTCAGTTCCCATTAAGGAAGAAAAACCATTAGTTAGAAAATGAATCTCATCTGTCGATTCCAAGATCCTTAACCTTCACTCGGAAAAAGAAAAAAGATGCACATATTGTTCATGAAGAATGCGTTGTTTTGTCTGCTTCTACTTGTTTGATTTGAGAATTTTGAAGTTCAAAACCAAAGAAAATATGTGGGCCTTCAAGAAAAGTTCCTGGTCTTCGACTAGTCTTTGACAAAGCAAAGGAGTTTCAAAAGTAGATTATCGGAAATTCAATTAAAGATGTCAATTTTGGTTTGATTTTAACTCAGGTCACTTAATCCCATGGCTTGACTAGGACGTAAAAAATAACGTCATTTTTTAAATTTTTAAATAAATATATAAGGTTAGGCCGAGTCGAGCCATAGGCCACCCAACCTAGCCTATTAACATCCGTAAATTCAAATGAAAGATTCATAAATATATTATTTATAAAAACAGAAAATTCCTTCATAAACTCGACCGTGTTCCAACAATATACACATGATTGCCCTTTTTTTGAGATCAAAATTCACTATTGTATCTTTTTCAATAATGTTTTCATCCTACTTAAAATTATTATCGTACTTTCAATTATTCACTGTCCTTACCTTTTAAATATTCATGTTTTATGTTTTTGAAAATTATTGAATTGTACAATTGTAATTTTATTTTTCTATGTTTTGTTAAGCCATAAAGGTTTGATTGAGGGTAAACTTTATTTCACGATAATTCGTTGCATCATTCAAAGAGAGCCTTTATAGTGCATGATAAGCTTTACATATCAGGGATGTGATAATTGTAAGACATTTTCATTAGTATTAGGGATGACAATTGCTTAATGTGAACACAAATTTGAGCCTGATTTTTTATAGGTTTAATTTAGTCTAATTTTAATTGGACCTTGAGAAAATGAATTCAAACTTAATTGAGTTCAAGTTAGTTTAATTGTGAGTAGACCGAGTTTGAATCTAAGTTAAGTTAGATAAAATTAGATTGAGATGAATTTGAAACAAGTTGGGTACATCATTTTGATATATTTCAAACTTAGATTTCTATTATGTTCAATGTTTTGTTCTTTGGTTTCACTTATCTTTGTTTCTCAGGATGTGTTTATCCCCTTGTTTTTGTTAAAATCTTAAATTTATGGTTACTAGCTTTTGAAAATGAATGTCATAATTTTTTTCTTTTATGATCATTGATAGTTGGTTTGATTATAATGTTTTGTCTAATTATATGTGTTTTTCATACTTCTAATTACCATTGATCATGATTTCATTTGGCTTAGAGTTATCCCATATTTTTGTTATTATAAAGTACTAGAAACACCCTTTTAAAGCTCTTGAAATGTTCAATTTTATTAAAAATAGGATGAGTTTATCCCCTTGTTTTTGTTAAAATCTTAAATTTATGATTACTAGCTTTTGAATATGAATGTCATAATTTTTTTTTATGATCATTAATAGTGGGTTTGATTCCAATGTTATTATTTTGTTTGTCTAATTATATGTGTTTTCCATAGGAGTGTCAATGGGCTAGGGTTGCGCGGGATCCCTTTCGCCCATCAAAGTTTTGCCAATCCGATGTTTCGCACAAACTTATGCTGACCGGTTGTTTCGCACACCGAAGTTGCACCAGGGAGTTGTTTCGCCACCGAAGTTGTGTCAACGGGGTGCTTCGTCCACCAAAGTTGCGCCAATGAGCTATTTCGACCACCAAAATGAGGCCAACGGTGTCTTTCGACCACAAAAGTTGTGCCAACGGGGTGTTTTGCCCATCGAAGTTTTGTCAACTGGCTGTTTTGCCCATCGAAGTTGAGCCAATTGGATGTTTCATACGAACTTGTGACAACTGGTTGTTTCCCACGCAGAAGTTGTGCCAACCGGTTTATTCACCCACCGAAGTTGCACCGACGGGCTATTTTGTCACTGAAGTTGTACCAACGTGGGGTTTCGCTCACCGAACTTGCGCCAACAGGCTGTTTCACCCCTAAAGTTGTGCCAATGGGGTGTTTCGATTTCTGAAATTTGGCCAATGGGCTTTTTCACCCATCAAAGTTGTGCCAACAGGGTGTTTCGACCACCGAAGCTGGGCCAACGGGGTATTTAGCCCCCCGAAGTTTTGTCAACGGGCTGTTTTGCCCACCGAAGTTGTGCCAATTGGATGTTTCACATGAACTTATGCCAACTGGTTGTTTGGCACACCCAGGTTGCACCAACGGGTTGTTTCTCCACTGAAATTGTGCCAATGGGGTGTTTCGCCCACCGAAGTTGCACCAACATGTTGTTTTGCCCATTGAAGTTGTGCCAACAGGATGGTTCCACTCTCAAGTTGTGCCAACAGGGTGTTTTGCCCATCGAAATTATGCCAATCGGATGTTTCGCACGAGCTTATGCCAACCGGTTATTTTGCACACCGAGGTTGCCACAACGGGGTGTTTCACCTACCTAAATTGTGCCAATGGTGTACCCACCAAAGTTATGCTAACGGGCTGTTTCTCCCTTCGAAATTGTGTCAACGGGGGGTTTGGACCACCAAAATTGATGCAAACGGGGTGTTTTGACCACCGGAGTTGTGCCAACAGGGTTTTTTTCCCACTGAACTTTTGTCAGCTGACTGTTTCCTCACTGAAATTGTGCCAATCGGATGTTTCGTAAAAACTTGTGCCAACCGATTGTTTCCCACACTGAAGTTGTGCTAACGGGGTGTTTCACCCACCGAAGTTATGCCAATGCAGTGTTTTGCCCATCGAAGTTGCACCAACTTATGCCAACCGGTTGTTTCGCACATCGAAGTTGCACCAACAGGTTGTTTCACCACCGAAGTTGTGCCAACGGGGTGTTTCACCCACCGAAGTTGTGGCAACGGGGTGTTTCACCCACCGAAGTTGTGCCAACAAGGTGTTTCGCCCCCGAAATTGCACCAACCTGCTGTTTTGCCACCAAAATTGTGCCAACGGGCTGTTTCACCCACCGAAGTTGCACCAATGGGGTGTTTCGACCACTGAAGTTGTGCAGACGGGGTGTTTTGCCCACTGAAGTTTTGTCAACTAGTGTTTCGACCACTGAAATTGGGCCAACGGGGTGTTTCCACCACTGAAGTTGTGCCAACGGGGTGTTTAGCCCACCGAAGTTTCACCAACGGGCTGTTTCACCCATAGAACTTGTGCCATTAGGGTGTTTCGACCACCGAAATTGGGCCAACGAACTGTTTCACACACCGAAGTTGTGCCAACGGGGTGTTTTGACCATCGAAGTTGGGCCAACGGGGTGTTTAGCCCACCAAAGTTGCACCAACGGGTTGTTTCGCCCACCGAAGTTGTGCCAATGGGATGTTTCAACCACTGAAATTGGGCCAACGGGGTCTTTTGCCTACCAAAGTTGAGCCAACGGGGTGTTTCGACCACTGAAGTTGAGCCAATGGAGCGTTTCGCCCACCGAAGTTGCACCAACAGGCTATTTCACACACCGAAGTTGGGCCAATGGAGTGATTCGACCACCAAAATTGGGCCAGTGGTCTGTTTTGCCCACTAAAGTTATGCCAACGGGGTGTTTTGTACACTGAAGTTATGCCAACGGGGTGTTTCCCCACCAAAGCTATGCCAACAGGCTGTTTCGCCCACCAAAGTTGTGCCAACTGGGTGTTTTGACCACCGAAATTAGGCCAGGAGGTCTTTCGCCCACCGAAGTTACACCAACCTACTATTTCACGCGCTAAAGTTGTGCCAACGGAGAGTTTCAACCACCGAAGTTGCACCAACGGGTTGTTTCACCCACCGATGTTGTGCCAACGGGATGTTTCAACCACCAAAGTTGTGCCAACTAACTGTTTCGCCCACAGAAGTTGCACCAATGGGCTTTTTGCCACCGAAGTTGTGCGAACGGGGTGTTTGGTCCACCGAACTTATGCCAATGGTCTGTTTTTCTCACTGAAGTTGTGCCAATGGGGTGTTTTGATAACCAAAATTGGGCTAACGGGCTTTTTCACCCATCGAAGTTGTGCCAAAGGGGTGTTTCGACCACTGAAGTTGCGCCAACGAGGTGTTTGGGCCCCCGAAGTTTTGTTAACGGGCTGTTTCGCCCACCGAAGTTGTGCCAATTGGATGTTTCGCATGAACTTATGCCAACTGGTTGTTCTCACACCAAGGCTACACCAGCAGGTTGTTTCACCAACGAAGTTGTGCCAACGGGCTGTTTTGCCCACCGAAGTTGCACCAACGGGCTGTTTCGACCACCGAAATTGGACCAACGGGCTGTTTCCCCACTAAAATTGCACTAATAGGGTGTTTTGCCCACCAAAGTTTTGTCAACTGGCTGTTTTGCCCATCGTAGTGGAGCCAACGGGCTCTTTCGCCCACCGAAGTTATGCCAATGGGGTGTTTCGCCCACCAAAGTTGTGCCAACAGACTGTTTCGCCCACCGAAGTTGTGCCAACAGGGTCTTTCGACCACCGAAATTGGGCCAACGTGGTGTTTCGACCACCAAAATTGCGCCAACGGGGTGTTTCGACCATGGAAATTGGGCCAACGGGGTGTTTCACCCATCGAAGTTACGCCAAAGGGCTGTTTCACCCACCGAAGTTGTGCCAACGGGGTGTTTTGACCACCAAAATTGGGCCAGCAGATTGTTTCGCACACTGAAGTTGTGTCAGCGGGGTTTTTCGACCACCTAAATTGGGCCAACAGGCTGTTTCCCCACCAACATAAGTGCCAACGGGATGTTTCAACCACCGAAGTTGTGCCAACGGGCTGTTTCTCCCACCGAAGTTGCACCAACAGGGCGT
>JAOQMM010000004.1:17473576-17486054 GCA_027563515.1 Erythroxylum platyclados
CATCACTACCCTTATACTCACTACACCAACCGTGTAAATTCCCATCTCTTCTTTATGAATTATTTAAATTATTTCACAAAGGCATATTTAAGTTAATTCTTCTTTTCTATTCCTAGGTTTAGTCTAATAACTTTAGTATTGATAAGTTTCCTATATCATATTTTTCTAGCGTGAATAGATTAAATAATAATTGTAGCAACATCACCTAGAAAATCTGACATATTAAAAAGTAGTCACAGATACTACCCAAATAGCTAATGTAGTGAAACAATGAAAAAATTCATATGTGTGAGCTGAAAGTGCTTAAAGACATTCAGAAGAATTGAACCAAAAACTAATATACCAAAACTTCATCACAAAATATCAAAGCGTCAAACAAATAAAGTAAAAGTTGATATACTAGAAATCATGCTACCATCAAGTAAAACATGAAGAAGAGCTCTAGTAATGACACTATCTCTCAAAAGCCAAAAACACACGATCATGGACACCAAAACTCAAGCCAAAGTTCACAACTTTCCAAGCAGATCCAGCACAATTCTACGCTTAAAAACACATAAAACAAAACCTAATGCAGATCACGCTCGTCATAGATCAAGAACTCGAAATCACACGTAATAGCGAACCTTGACAGTACCTGAAATGACCTTCACGCAGTCTTTCTCTTGTCACTTGAGCTCAATTTTATTTCCCGCAAAAAAAAACTGTCAAGAAACAAACAGAAGAACAAAAACACAATCTTGAACTAATCTTGTCGCCAGACGATGATCATGCGAGTGTTTTTGCCTTGTATAAGATATAAATGTCAAGGAGACGTACAAATGCTAGAATGGTACATGCATGCGTATTCATTAAAAAGTGGTTAGAAGAAAATGATGTTGTGAGGTAAGCTAAAAATGTAAATTTTCAATAACTATTATTTGACTTTGATTCCTTTGACATGGTTATAAGGCGGTCATTTAATCTCATAGTTGACAACTTAGACCACGTGTAATGGGGCACATTGGTTTTTAAATTGAAGGACGTATTGACAAGGTTGAAATGATTTTGATAAGTGACAACTAGTGTAATGATAGACTTATCATATCCAATAAATAATTTGGAATGAGTGGTGATATAAATTAAATTTGTAATAGGTGGGGTGGACTGATCTTAGTTTAAAAAACGAATATTAAATAGGTTGATGGTTTTTATGGTAAAGACTTTCCAACACTTAAATTAGTAAGTTAAAAAGTGTTCAATATAAAAAGAGTTAACAAAACAAACTTAATGGAAGTGATTATAAAAGTTTAGCTTAGAGTATAAACTTTTTTATAAGCAATTATTCATTGAAATATGGTTGAATTCTAATTCTAACTACCTTTATTAAAGTTACACTCAATCTCTAATACGTAGTTTTATTAGTATTTGATTATGATTATAATTCTTCGTATGACTAATTTTGCTTTAATTGAACTTATCATTCTTGAGCTATTGGACCTCTCATATGAGCCCAAAGAATCCAAAGTACAGAAAATTTACGGCCTTATTAGATAAATCCAAACCTAATCCATACATTCACCAAAGGTGTATCAAGTATTATAACTTTATTGGTAAAAAATTATTGTGATTTTAATTCTATAAAAAGGTATTTGTAATTTAATAATTATCCAAATAGGTTACTTTCATGATATTTTATTAATTAAGTTATAAGTTTAATTATGACTCCAATAGTGTAATTAAGTATAAACTATAAATACCAATCAACTCTATTTTAATTGAATTATGTATAGAAGTCTCTTTAATATAATTAAATATATATGTGCACTTTATAAACAATAATGAAATAATGGGATTCGATATAGTTAATTCTATAATAAGTAGAAAAAAGTTTAAATCATTTTTACCACTGATAAGAATTTAAAATACTATATTTTCTCACTTAATATTTATTCTTTTACACATAATTTATATCTAAATGTACTCATTATTTTCATATTTTAATTTATGATGCAAATGGAGATGTTAGAGGTAAAACTAAAATATTTGGGTATTTATACACAATTTTAACAGTGCTCCTTAAATTGGGAGTAACTTCTTATTCGAACTTTGAATGTGATGATTCAAAATGCTATGAAAAGTTTAGAAAGAGCTTTTAAACTTTTGTACTTCAAGTTTTAAGTGATTTGATTGAACAAGACCTGGTACACAACCGTGTACCAAGGCACATCCCATATTACACAGTCAAGTTAGAGCCCATATGATGTGACGAAGAGAGACAATGTGATATATGACCTAGAACAAAGGCATGTTAATGCTTATGTTCTCCTTTTAAAAGTGATATTAGAGAAATAGTGTGATATACGACCGCATTCTAGATTGTGTTCTCTATGAAAGCTGAACATGCCCCCTGTATAAAGAGACTAAAAATCATAATTTTAGGAGTTAGTTTTTGTATTATGTTTTATTGTTAGTAAGGGTGTAAATTCACATACACCATTTCCCCTATCTCAAAACCGTTGTCTTCCCACCACCTATTTGCCACCTACTTCATTTGATTCTAAGACCTCTTCATTTAAGATTGAATAATTTTCAAAGTTATATCCCTTTCCCCAAATATTTGATCTACTGTTAATAGTTTAGAGTTCCCAGGGAAATAAGAATATGTAAAAGAGGAGAATATTCTTATAAAGTTTCAGAAGGTTATATTTGAATGGTAGAATGGAAACTAGTATTCTATCACCATTCCGTTACTGGTAACCACCTTACCTATTGCTTAGTCATATCATTGATCATACATTGTAAATAAGTCTCCACCATGTAGTTAATTACTTCCATTTGCCATCTTATTAAAGACGATAGATAGTAAAAGAATGTAATGTCACTTCCTAAATTTGCAAAAGCTCTTACTAAAAACCACTAGTAAAAATTGGGTTTTTATCATTAACAATAGGATATGGCATGCCAGGGAATTTACAAATTTTTTTCATAAAATTATGATCCATAGTTGAATATAGATAGGCAAGTGGAATGAATGAGCCATTAGCACTGTAAAAATCATTGGTTTCCCTTCAAAAGTTGGAAATTCCATTATGAAATCAATACTTCCATCAAAACCTACTTAAAGTATGCCAAAAGGCTATAACAATCCTAATGAAATAATTGTTTCATATTTACTTTTTAGCACAAAGCGTATTTTGAATCTCAACATTTTCATCATAACATAATTTGAATCCCATCATTTCAAAGCGTACAATTTGAACTTTAATATTTTCAAAACATTCAAAACAAAGTCTAAGTAGATTTAAAACTTGATGAGGTTAACCATCCGTAAGTTAAATGCCACATTATCATTGACATGACATTTTTTATTTTTTACAATTTGATAATGGGCCCATTGTCATGTGTCCAAGTTAAAAGAATGTAATGTCACTTAATAAATTTGAAAAAGCTCCTACTAAAGGCCACTAGTAAAAAATAGGTTTTCATCATTAACAATAAAATAGGCATGCTATACAACTTATTTTTCATAAAATTCTGAGCCATATTTGAATATAGATGAGCAAGTGGCATGAAATGAGTCACTACTGCTATAAAAATCATTGGTTTCCCTTTAAAAGTTAGAAATCTCACTATAAAATCAATACTTCCATCCAAAACTGTTTGAAATGTGCCAAGAGGCGACAACAATCCTAGTGAAGTAATTGTTTCATGTTTACTTTTTAGCAAAAAGTGCATTTTAAACCTCAACGTATACATTGGATACAATTTAAATCCTAATGTTTCAAAGTATTCAATTTGAACCCTAATATTTTCAAAACATTCAAAATAGTCTCTAGATAGAAAAAAATCTTGTTGAGGTTAACCATTCGTCAATTAAATGTTATTTTGTCACTAATGCGAAATTGTTTTTATTTTTTACAATTTGATAATGGGACCACTACGATGTGGCCAAGTAATAATTAGGAGTTTAGTAAGAAAAGCATATGATTAAATTTAAATTAAATTACCATAACATAACATTTCTCTCAAGTTTCACTAAAACCTAAAATTAATAACAACCCACATGTGACTTTCTCTACTCTTTAATCTTACCTCTCACCTACTCTTTCTCTCTTAAAGAAAAGAAACCTAGAACACTAAAAGTGCAAGATCATGAACTAGTAGCCATTCCAAGAGTGCCAAGTTTTTGTCAAATGTGTTAACCTTTTGCTCATCTTGTTCCTTTTTTAGGATTTTAGATGATGAGACCACTAGACACTATATAGAAAATGAGACCATTGAAGGCTATGGGTTTAATGCAAAAACCTGCACATGTCAAAAAGTAAAAAGAGGAGACATAAAGACGTGTTTTCACATCTTCTTGTAAATGATCGTGGCTACCATTCCATAAATAGTTTCTACTACTTCCACAAATAAGAAACCCTAAATCAAACCTCAAAACCTCGACTTTTACCTTATGAAAAAGACCAATACAACAATGGTATTGTGCACATTCTTACTAGGAAACCTAAAGGTAAGCAAGTCCCTTCTAAGTGCCTTTCTCCTTCACTTTCAACATCAACCACTATTACTACTAATACTACTACAATTACTACAAATTCTTCAACTTCCTCTTCATTTGTTTCAAAGAGATTCCCTTCACCTTTGCTTTCATGCTCTATGAATTTTGGCCTACCACACACACCAGCACCATTGTTTCATTATTTTCTCAAGGACTAGAAGATCCAAATTTGTAGATAGAAGATGACTTATCACTCAAAGACCATTAACACTAGACCTAATAAGTAAGCAAGGTAATTTCACTGAAATGTCTATTGTAACAAATATATTGATCACGTATAGTCATAGTTTATTAGTGTATTTCCAAGGTGAGACCTTTTTGCTTCCGAATAGTAACACTAAGGTTAGGACACTACAAAATGCTTGATCAAAAGGGACTTTAGAGCTGAGGAGGTCTACTTTGATGAAAGATTGAGTAGAAAATTTGAGGCCAAAAGAGAAACATGGATGGTTAGGTAAGAGTAGAGAAGGGAATTCAAGTTTGAGAGAGAACAACTCATTATTGTGTAGGAGTCTAGATTGTAATGGCAACAATAATAAGATGATTATGATATTTGATTACAACAATTAATCTGAATCCCTAATTAGGTTAAATAAATTATTTAAATCCCTAAATAATCTCACTATCAAATATCAAAAGGAAATTATTTGACCATAAGCTCTCTTTTCATTTTTTCTTAACCTAAATTTATATCTAATCACTGGAGAAATGATTCTAGTGGTCAGATCATTATCGAAGAATAAGTATAAATAACATGAGTTAATTTTTTAATTTTGTTAGTGGATCCCATTTAGCCATATGGCAATAGGCCCATCCTCAAATTGTAAAAAATAATAAATAATATCACATCATTGGTGATGTTACATTTAATTGATGGATGATTAATTCTGTTAAATTTTTCATCTACTTAAGGTCTGCTTTGAATATTTTGAAAGCGCTAGAGTTCAAATTGAATACTACAAAATATTATGATTCAAATTGAATACCTTAAAATGTTAAGGTTAAAATTGTATTATGGTGAAAACATTAAGGTTTAAAATATATCTTTTTGCCTTTACTTTCTTTTTTGGAAAATATCATATTACTTTAGAAATGATCTCACATCCTTCTGCATATTTGGTTAGTGAAAATAAAATTTCACTCTTTTTTAAGTGCCTAAAAAACCAAAATATCTTCTACCAAACTTCCATGAAACTAGGTTATTATCTTGGTTTTTAATGCTTGAACATATCTCACTACAAATCTTTCTGTTCAAGTCAGCAAGCTATTGGACCAACTATAAACATAATTAATGTGTTCCCCTTTTCTATCTTCCACAAAATACTTTTAATTGTTAAGCCATGTCAATTGCCCTTAACTTTTTGCATCAGCTTTATATGTGTCCTGGAAACAAATATAACATATAGTTCAACATTGCCCAATCTCAACAGAGCATCAACTATTATATTTTCTCTCCCCTTTTTATATATGATCTCAAAGTCGAACCTAAAATGGATTGTGACTTTTTGTTTTAGTAGATATTTCAAACTCCTAAAATCATTTTGGAGCATAAAATACTGCTTTATAAAATAATAAGACTAATGTTTAATAGTCATTACAAAGGTCTACAATTCATTTTCAATGTTGACAACCCTTGGTATCTGTATGATAGATATTTACTCACATATGCGATAGGATGACCCTTTTAAATTAGCACTACTCCAATGTCCTTACTATAAGTATTAGCTTCTACTACAAACTCTTTAGAGAAATAAGGAAGAGATATTACAGGTGTCATCATTAGAGCCAATTTCAATCTCTTAAAAGCTTGATTTGCTTCCACTCCCTATTAAAATGCATCCTTCTTCAACAATGTTGTTAAAGATTTGTTGATTATCCTTAAAACTTCAAAAATTCCTTAATTGCAACAAATTATTCAATTGCTTCCATCTCTTATGGCTTTTAGTTTCTTTGGATCTATAACTACCCCTTTTCGTAATAACACATCCCAAATATTTAACTTTATGGGCTCCAAATGTACCTTACTGCTCTTAGAAAATAAGGAATGTTCCCTTAAAACTTTAAACATACTTCATAAGTGTTCTTGTGATTTTCAAAAGATCTATTGTATACCAAGACATCAATGGAAAATATTAATACCCACTTCCTCAAATAAGATTTCAAAATAAAATTCATTAAGTTTTGGAAAGTTATCGAAGTGTTAGTAGAGTCAAAAAGTATAACTTGGAATTCATAATAACTTTAATAAGTCCTAAATGTTATTATTAGAGTGTCATCCTTTCGCATTTTTAATTGATGATAACTCGATCATGAGTTAAGCTTTAAAGACCATCTCATTCTACATAATTCATCCAATAATTTTAATAAGAGGAATGAGAAATTTATCTTTAATTATTATTTTTTATTCAAGTCTTTATAATCTGCATACAATCTCCAAACGTTATCCTTTTTTTTCACCAAATAATTTTCAATTACGTCGTATTTAAGCATATCATAAAATATTTACCTAATGATATATTTTTGTAATATAGAATATTTATAAGATTGATGTGAATGAAAAATGTACATATTTTCTTAAGTATTTTTTTTGTTTTGATGTTAAATTGCTTTATTTTACTTAATTTTTTATTTATGTTCAAGTAATTGTAATAAATTGACTTTGGGATAAGATTATTTAAGAATTAGAGGTTATTTTATGCAAAAACATTGAGACAATTATAATTCTTAGAGTAATACAATTTGGACCACACTTATATGCCAATCCATATACTATATAGATCAAATGCAAAAAGAGACATAGCCTATAACAGGACCTATAAGAGACCATGGGCATTGAAAAAATATGTAGACTAATATGACTAGAGTCTTGATTATGCCACAGATTGCTTGCTAATCACAATAAAACAGAAGATCAACAGTTTAAAGGCACAGATGAGCCAAAGATCATGTGTCTCCTAAAAAGGGGGTCGTTCCTAATATTTTATAGGACTATAATAAAGTAAAAAGAAGGATAATAATAAATCGACAGTATACAAATATGTAAATTTTAAAAGAATATTTTTATTACTAAAATTTAATATCCATATATAAGTGACTCAAATCATAAATCCACATACTTAACAAAATATTAAATTATCATAATAGCAGCTAACAACATTTTGCAAATGTCAGCAGCAATAAAATCATTAAAAATAGTTGTAGCAACAACAAAATAACAATAGCAGAAACCGAACAACAATATTAGATTGTAAAATACCAAGAAAATTACACTAAAAAAGCACACAGATGATCATAAAAAACAATTTTTCACACATTTCTAGATGCAAAATCATTAATAATAATATCAAGATCAATATTGTCCAATATATCCTTCTCAATACATAAAATAGCTAAATCATTCAGCCTTTAGTGTAACATTGATGTCCTCAAGTAGGTTTTCAATAATTTTAACTTTGAAAAACTTCTCCCAGCTGATACTATAGTCACAAGTAAAGTTTAATAGAATTCGACAAGAAATTGAAACATTTGGATAACAATCTACAGCCTTAACAAATTCAAGAATTCCAATTGATGACATTAACTCATTTGACAAAGTTATTTGCAACACTTTTGATTCAGAAAAAAGATCTGAATTTACATCCGACACATTATCATGAAAAAAAGTAGTTGTAAAATTAGTGCAACATTCTCCTAGTTCATTATTATCCAACAATCTCAACTACTTTTAATCAAATAAGAATTCAAAATTATTTTCAAATTCTCTAATTGTTCAAATCTTTTATTCAACGAAACAATTGTGATATGCAAAAATACTTTCAAATATAGGAATGGAAAAAGGAAAGACAAGTTTGTCTTTGCTTTTTCATTCCTGATCTCGTAAAGTCCACAGATGATGATCATTTCCAAGTTATGTGGCTTTACAAAATGAATATGGTTGTTTTTCTTCCACTACAAATGGTCTCCGTTTTGTTCATTTCTTGCATTTATAACCAAAAATACTTTTCAAAGGTTAAATGTCCTCTCGGGCAAAGCTCCTTCAGCGGACAACGTGCTTGAATATAGCAGAAGATGTTGCCCGGACGGATTTGGTGCCTATGATGGCTTATTTTAAAATAAAACAGGTTGTGGAGAGGCGACTCAAAGAATGAAGATGATATGTTTTAAAATAAAACAGGCTATAGTATTAGTTACGAGTATGAATTACAAGATATGGGTTAAGGAATTGTTTAATTGTCTAATAATTTTTTACATAAAAATTCGTATGATATTGATAAAAATAATTTTATTAATTAAATCAGCATAATATTAATATAATTAATGTTTAAAGTAAGCTATTAAAATTAATTAAAAATTTAAAAGTTCTAATATTGAATTGAAAATTTTTTTAAAAATTTAACACTTTAAAATCTATTATCTCTAATTATATTG
The DNA here is from genome assembly GCA_027563515.1 of Erythroxylum platyclados. Taxonomy (NCBI): domain Eukaryota; kingdom Viridiplantae; phylum Streptophyta; class Magnoliopsida; order Malpighiales; family Erythroxylaceae; genus Erythroxylum; species Erythroxylum platyclados. The sequence continues at coordinate 17,482,548 of JAOQMM010000004.1, forward strand.
TCAATTGTTGACCAAATAATTCTTTTTCTAATTAGAAACTCGCTATTGGTGTAGCATTTGGTGATTTTTAATAATAATCTTAAATAAAAAAATATTATAAAAGTTATGTTTTTTTTTGCTGATATGAGATAGTAATGAGTGCCGCATCTGCTATGGCCTATGGATTGTACGTTGGATGGATTACGGTTTAGTGCGTCTGCCATTATTACGAACCATATTTTAAGGCATCGGATTCTCTGTCTTAAACACTATGTTTTAATTTTTTTTTTTGCTAAAAAATAACGTTATCTTATATATAAATAGATAAAAATAGGGTTGAAATAGAAAATTAGGATGGAAGATTTGAACCTATATTTCAAACATTTCTTAGTATTGACTTTTTAGTTTCAACGTTTTTTAATGAATATATTTTCAACTCTTTTTAATAAATTTTGAATTAAAAGAGTTTGAAAATTATTAAATTAAGACCGAGTCTCACTGATTAAAAAAAGTTGAACTATAATAGCCTGAGCCGCAAACTATGACATATATATAGGCATAAAAGCTTATCTAAAGTACAAAAATCCTTGGAAGACTAATTATAGGGCTATTTTTATTGAAAAGTCAAGATCAAAATACAAAAAATCGAAGACTAATTCTAGAGCTATTTTTACTCAAAAGTGAAGATCAAAATATCATCTTAATAAATCAAACTATTATCGAACAGACGATTTTAATTTTAATCTATTTCTATCATAATTTTCTTATTTTTGTCTATTACTTTTGTCATTTTGTATATATCATGAAATTATAAACCACTGGATTGGTGCTATAGAACATAAAGTAACTTTTTTTCTGTTGCAAGTACACGTAGCATATGATCTGATCAAACTCTTAGCCATAATGTCTCGTGACTCTCGTTTTATTACTTACTGTCTTCCTCAATTTCACGCTCCCATGCAATACAAGAGCATTTCAGAAGTTCAGATTTCAGTCGAGCTTATTCGAGATTCCTTTAAGATTTTTGTTACAGATGCCAAATACTCACAGAACCCTGACAAAGCACGGGAATGTTCAAGCGTCGCATGCTTCCCCAGCCTGGTGCATGCAATTGTTAATCAACTCTACGTTCTTACCATAAATATTGAATTCCTCATTCTTAAAAAACACAGAACACGAGAACAACTTTGTGCATGTTACTCTTGATATCTTAAGAAAGCAAGCCTAAGTTGGATTAAATCGCTAATCAATGAGACCTTCAGAATCCCACCATATTTATATGTAACTAGAATAATGAATATTAGGAATCTAGCATTGTTGAAGATCACATAGCATTTTTTGTTAAAATTGGTTGAGCTTACAAAATATATAGTCAAGATAATGGTCTTGTTTGGTAAATAGCTTATCAACTATTTTTTGGCGGATTGAATGGTTTCATGTCAAACAGTTGATAATTATATTTGATAACCAACAGATTGGGTTGGTGGATTGAACCGAATCTGCTAATTTTGAAAAAGTTACTATGAGAAGCGTTTTCCTCCTGCGACTGAGAAATTAAAGAACTAAAAGACTATTATATCCAAAAAAATTATATATAGAGATAGAGATAAAGATATAGATATAGATACAGATACAAATTTGACTTAATTTATACAAATTTCAAAAAGTTAGTCATTAAATTAAAATTTTAAAATATTTAATATTAAATTAAATATTTCAAAAAAGTAAATATTTTAAATTTGTTATCTCTAATTATATTTTATTAATTACTTTTGTATAGATTTGATATTTAGGTCCCTTTTTATGTCAATATTTAGTATATAATATTATTTTCACCTGTACATTGTGTTTAATTCAATTTAATTTAATCTAAAATTAATAAGTCAAATTTAAATTAATTATTTTTACATAAATTTAAATTTTAAGAGATTAATATAAACAATTTTTTCAAAATAATTTAATTTTAATTTAATATATTAAAAAATATAATTTCAATTTTTAAAATTTAAAAATTAAAATAACAAAAAATTATATTTCCTTAAATTGGAAATTAAATCTATATTATTTTTACAGACTCAATTTCATATTAAGTTTGTTGATGTTATATTTGAGGAAAAACTCCTGATGTGATCCGACTGAACTCATTCCCAAACTTATTTTTAATGACATTTTAGTGATCTCTCAATTTCTTCAGTTGACCCTTGGTGGTGCAAATCTAAGAGGATCTCGATAAGTTTTTGATTGAGCTCATTCGTCATTAAGAAGTTGTATTAAGAGAACTTTCGATGTTCTTAAGGCTCGATAGAAGATATTGAAGAAAATGATGATGTTGACTTCTTTTATTCTATCTAAATTCTTATGAGAATATTCAAAGAAATACTAAGATATAAATAGCTAATACTCATGTCTTTATAAATTCTATTTTTTAATTCATACCTTCCTAAGTCATTTTACACATACACAGCTAATACTAAGCAGCTAATTTTATCAAACATCTTTAAATAAACAACTGATGTTATCCGCTGATCAAATCAGCTATATTAATTCGCTTTTAGTTAATCGCTAATAGAATCAATTAACATCTAATGCAATCCGCTGAAGGCCAATAACTTCTAGAAATTTGGAGGTACTTAATTTGTTGGAAGCTAGAGTTGGAAATGAAGGGGCACGACTAAATAAGATTGAGATATTCAACTCTTATTATATACATACTATATTGTTAATTTCTGTTTTTATAATTTTTTAGGATAAAAAACGTATATTTCTCCTATAATTAAATTTTTTTTTGTAATCTTTAGAATTTTTTTTAAAAAAAACTCTTTCTAATTTTTAATATTTTAGATTCATTCTTTTAAACTTTGTCTAAAATATAACAAAGAAATACATGTACTATAAATATCTAACATGAACTAACCAAAAGTCATTAATATGTTAACCCAACTTAACTTTTAAATTTGACACGAACTAATTAATATAACCTAGATTAATAATTTAAGATAATCATAATAAATTATTAGTTTAATTCGTAATTAATTAGTTCAATTTGAGTTTAAAAATTGAGATGAATCGTCATATAAGCATCTATTGATTGGTATAAATATGATAATTATGTCATATTTTTCATCATTATTTTTAAACTGGAGTTTAAGAGAATGATTTTTTCTAAAAAAACCCAGAATTTCAAAATTTTCTTAGACTATAAGAGATGTACCTCTTTTACCCTTTTTTCTATCTCTAAATTAAACTTTCATTTAAACAATTCATTGTAATATGAATTCAACTTCAAGATTAAACGATTGAAAATCATTAATTGTACGTTTCGTTTCGTGTAAGGAAAGTATAACACAACTAAGGGGGTGTTTGTTTGGGGGGTATAGGAATGGAGGAATGAGAATAGAATGAAAAGAGGTAGTTGGTTTGGGGGGTTGATTGACCATTACATTTTTTGATACCCAAAAATAGGGTAATGCTCCATTCCTCCCAAATGTGGGAGGAATGGAATTCATTCCCCTTCATTTTTTTAAAATT
>JAOQMM010000004.1:17489127-17502871 GCA_027563515.1 Erythroxylum platyclados
TTTTAAAATATAACATATGAGTTTGAAATTTTTATTTTGACACAAAAAGCTAACAGACAAAATAAGAACTAATTTTACTATGTGGCTCTTTTTCTTAATTTATACATCATATTATTTTTACATATTAATAAATTTTAGATACATTTTCAAAAAAAACTTAATATCAAATGCAAAGAATGAAGATGATATGTTTATTTTAAAATAAAATAGGTTATAGTATAGTTACCAGTATGAATTATAAGATATGGGTCAAGGAATTGTTTAATTGTCTAATAATTTTTTACATAAAAGTTCATATGGTATTGATAAAAATAATTTCTTTAACTAAATCAGCATAATATTAATATAATTAATTTTTAAAGTAAGTTATTAAAAAAATTAAAAGACTAATATAGAATTGAATTTTTTTAAAAAAATTAACACTTTAACATTTGTTATTTTTAATAATATTATCAAGTTGACCTAAAGGAAGACTTAAAGAGTTTAATAGCATTTCAGAAGTTCATATTTCTGTCGAGCTTAATCGAGATTCCTTTAAGATTTTATTACAGATGCCTATTAGATATGTTGAATAATATCTAGATAATTCCAGCAAAGCTAATCTTATTTAAGGAGCTCAAAATCTAATAACTTTAATACTTTTTATTCGACTCTCCCAATGAGTATTGGACAATAATTTCATTGTTAAACCCAAAACATTATCAAATAAAACCTTCTACCTTTTAGGAGAACTTGAAAATAATGCATATATGCATTGCATATAACTCTAAAAATTGAAACAACATTAACACAAGAATGTGTCATATCACTAAGAGTAAGATTACGATTATGACAAATACATGACAGATATAATGCTCTAGAATTTATTTTAAGAAATTGCTTTTGAACCCCTTTGTGTTTTCCCTTTATATTAGAACCACTAACATAACCTTGACTCCTCACATTATGGACATTAAATGCATTCAATAATTCATTGAAAAGTCCCAATCTAAATGTGTCATCTACCTTCAAGAACTTTAAAAAGTATTCCTCTATTTTTATTTTTTATTTAACATATTCACACATCGTACTAACATGCTCATTTGTTCTTGATGGCTCAAATATAGGGTACAATCAAGAATAATAGAAAAGTATTTCACCTCTTTAATGATCCTTATAATAGAACTTCCGACACTATGGGCCAAAAAATAAATCAACTTATTTTGAATTTTGTGATCAAGATAATGATCATGAATTTCATGATTTTGAATGCATTTAACATGATCTTGCATTATTACATCAAATTCAGCAATCATCTCAATCAATCCAAAAAAATTAACATTAGTATCTTGGTAAAGTTTGTCAATAGATTCTAAAAAAGCCAAACTATATTTAGTAAGATTTTCACATTAGAAATTATTTTTATCAAAACTTGTCTCTAATATTCTTTACACTTTACAATCTCTTGTTGCAAATTTTTATCAATTGTTTGTTTTTTTCTCAATTTCACTTTTAATTCATTCTAGGTCCTCATGTCAAGCATATGCTTAACACGATTCTCATGTTCTTTAAGTCTCTCATTGAGATGCTTCTAATCTCTAAATCCACCATTAGCTAATGCACTTTATTTACTATTACATTTGAACAACTTATAAAAACAAAAATATAGTTTATCTATATATTTAGAGTAGATAAACCATTTTCTATTGCTTTTTCTCCATTACTCAATTTTCTAGAATAATAAGAATATGAAAAATACCGAGAGGTATTGTCTAAAGGAAACATATGATTCAATTCTCTTACAAGCTCTTTTTCAACTAAAATGTCTCTTACCTTATTATCAAGATTATCTTAATTTCTAGGATTATAAATATCCAATTTAAGAATTAATTGCTCATTTTCCCTTAAATTTTCTAAATTGGATACATTTAGTACATGACCATGCTCACTTAAATTACTAACATTGTCATGAATATGAATCACATCATTTAAATTTTGTTTATGTTTTTTAAAATTACCTTCACCTAATTTCTCATGATTTTCACTAGAGGAGCTTACGCTTTTAATAAATTTGTTAATACCTCCTTTTTGGGATTCTATTAATTGTTCCACTTGTTTTCTTTTTTTTTTTCCTTTTTTACTTCCAAATAAATACTTTTTAGGCAACATTATATAAAACAATTATAATACAATTGGACTAAAAAAAAGTACATGAATGGAACTGGAAGAAGGAGACATGTACAATAGAACAATAATAGCACAATCATATATCACAAAGATATATCATATGTAATTATATATCTACGACAAAGGAAAACAAGAAAGAGAAAATTTTAATTTCCTATATAAAAATTAAAAAAACAAAGAGTAATTTATTATAATATATCTGAAATGAAAAAAAATTATCAGGATAAATTTTGATTCCAATTATCATATGATGTATCTTTTTAACAAGAATTAGTTGAAAATTTTAAACTAGGAAACTTATTACAAATATATAAAAAAAGATATTTGAAGAATAAAACATGCAAATTCAAATTAGATAATAATGTGATGATTAACCTTGTATAAATTAGATTGCATTAGTATAACATGTCTTATAACATTCATGTAGTAGTCTTAATCAATATAATTAAATTGTCATAATAATGATAATTTAAAATTTTATGTTTAAAATGAACTTTTAACTTATTTTGTTGTAATATTAGGTTAAGAAGTCATATTATGCTAAAGTAATATTTCACATAAGTTTGATCAGATTTAATTGAAATAAATAAATATTATAAAGTTTATGAATTTTTAAATTATAATTGTTTGAATCTTTTTCAATTTGGTATGTACTAGGCTTAGGCTTATGCCTATTGCATGGGTCATTAAAGTAACTACATGTTATTTAATTAATATTCTATTCAAAATTATATACTTATTTCTCTTATAAAAAATCTTTATTATTTATTGTAACAAACATTTGTCAAATTATTTTAAGTAAAAAAATTTGAACATAATATATAAATTATTAGTTATTACATAAGTCTCTAACACCAAATAATAAATCTTTTAAGTGCTAAAAGAGAGGTGGGCTACTGTATATTGCAGATAAAGATATGATATGCAAATGAATTTTTAAGAAAATATCAAATATTATGAAAAATACCACCATAATTATCTTTTTTTCAAATTTTTAGTACATATTTTTAGATAAATGTTTATCCATTCTAATCTACTTATTAGTAGGGCCCAATACAACTTAGATTTGTTAAAAAGCATCTTACTCATTTAAAAGTTAATTTTTTAAAAAAATTCTACTCTTTAAAAATCATCAACCCCGTACAACCCTCATCCTAAATCGTTAAATTCTTTTTTGGTATGGAACATTAAATAATAGAATCTTTACTTTGAAATATAGAGGGGCCATTGAAACTTTTTATTGGAACGTAGAGTTTAAACCAAAAAGTCAAAGATTGAAATTCTAATTATATATTGGGATCAAATATTATTATATTAATCAAATATATTATTGCTAATAAAGATGTTAGCTTATACCTCTAACAAATTAATCTCAAAATTTCATTTCTTAGGTCTAATATCTTTGTATGTATATTTATCATCCTTTAACTTGTACAAATGTGCACATCCAAAACAAATGCAAATATGGAATATAAAAGAGAAATATAAAAGAATTTGTTATTTTCTTCTCCTTGAATGAAACAAAATCGTTACACTGTTCAATTAATGGCTAAAATCGAACTCCTCTTTAAGTCCTATTTAATAAAGCTTGAAATTTAGAATAAAAAACTCAATTACAAATTTTTTCTTTTCAGTTTCCACATCGTATAGTATTAAGAAATTTTTTGATATATATAAACATCTTGAAGTAGATTTATTGATTTTTTTAGTTTCTACTCCTTTTAATGAATATGTCTATTAACTTTCAAATGTTTAACTCGTTTAATAAGTTTAGACTATAGGGCCACTCATTAAAAGAGTTGAAAATTAATAGGAATGGAAAAAGCAAAGAGTGATCTCTCAAAGCTAGTGTTAAGAGTTTCGTACCGTACCGGCCGGAAAGTAATGTAATAACCAAAAAATGGTACAAAACTAAGCTCTATGGTACTGGTCATTTGTACTGACAATTTCGGGTGGTACAAGTTGATACCGGTCAGTATTTAAAATACCAGCCAAATACTGGCCGATACCGTAAACTTAAAAAAATTGAAGGACTTTTTTGCAAAATTTTTTTTACCTCCCTCCCCCTCCAACATCTGTAACCCATGTCTTTCACTCTCACATTTTTTGTTTCTCTTTCTCTCTCCTATTTATCTCTGATGTCTCACAACACCCAGTCATCATCGTCTCTCGCTCACTACCTCACGTGTTGCTATTGCCGGCCACTACCGCGCTATCATCTCTTCCTCACGTCACTTACATGGCTAGCACCCAAGCCAATTGCCCAAGCCTCCACAACCATCGCTTGATCTTGTTGCTATAAATCTGAACTTATACCCAGAATCAACTTTCTTCTTTGAAACTGACCTTAACCCAAATGAATGAATGTGAGACACAAAAGTGCAATAAATAAATAAAAACGCAAGAGAAAAAGGTGAATAGAAGAAAGTCGATGGAAGGCAAGAGAGAGAACAAAGCTAAAGCAATATCTTCTCTTTCTAAAAGCCAAACCTTGAATTTCACTATCTTTTAAAAAAAAAAAAGTCGTGTCTCATGCAAAACTTTGTAACTTTCTTTGGGCTTATCCTTATGTATATTAATTTATTTAATTTTTCAAAAAAATAATTCAGTTAGAATTTATTTTTGGCATGTGTGTAATGAGACCTCAGGTTAATTTGAGAATTTATTTTTGGCATGTGTGTAATGAGACCTCAGGTTAATTTGGCATGATACTAACTAAACATGAATAGTTTGACATACTAAATTATATTTACTTAAATAATTTATAAATTAATGAAATTAATTATGAACAAATTTATTTTAAATTAAAAAAAATTCTTGCGTTTATAAACCCAAACGAGTAAGAATGGAACGAGGATTGCAATCCCTTATTTAAGGGAACCAAGGCAATTAAACTTGAATTTCACTATCGTTTACAAAAAAAAAAAAGTCGTGTCTCATATAAAACTGTGTAACTGTCATGGGCTTATCCTTATGTATATTAATTTATTTAATTTTTCAATAAATAATTCAGTTAGAATTTATTTTTGGCATGTGTGTAATGAGACCTCAGGTTAATTTGGCATGACATTAACTGGACATGAATAATTTGACATACCAAATTATATTTATTTGAATAATTTATAAATTGATGAAATTAATTATGAGCAAATTTATTTTAAATTAGAAAAAAAATTTCTTGGGTTTATAAACCCAAACGAGTAAGAATGGAATGAGGATTGGAATCCCTTATTTAAGGGACCAAGGCAATTAAACTTTGTACACAACCTAAAATTTTTTATTTAATTATCTTAATTATGTAAATGTAGTGTAAATGAGCCCATTTATATGGTAATTCATGTCAATAATATTATGGATATTTTTTATACTTCTAGCTAGTATTATAAAATTAGACAAAATTTTGAATTTAAAATATAATTTATCCTAAAATTATCCTCCTCTAATAAGGTTAATAAAGCCTTTTGCATTTTTAAATGAACAAAAAAGAAAATAAAACAAAATTTAGTAAGTTATTATGTTATAATTGAAATTCTATTGATAACAAAAATATAGTTTCTTTAAACGTAAAAGTATTATAATTATATCGAAGATAAATTAGCTAAGTATTAGAAAGTGTTGCACTCATTGGAATGATTTAACATATGGATAAATTACATTCATAATGATGTCTAAATTGGTTTAGTGAATTCCTATAGCATAATTTTTAGCCAAAATTAGTGCTATGATGGTAAAATTATTAGTGTTAAGAGTTTATGATATTAAAATAAAATAACTGATATAAATTAAACTTATTTTAGAAGAGTATTAGTGTAACTAATTTTATATTTTCCTTATATAAAGGACATTTTTGTTAGGGCATTAATAATAATACGGAGCTATTGTTAATAATATATCTGTCAAAAATTATTCTTTTTGTTTGATATTTTGATGTAATTATTATTTATTATATGATTAAATTGTAGTATTTTGTATACTTTGTATTTTTTAATTTTATAATTAAAAAATATTTGTACGATGATTAAATGATCTTTTTTCATATTAATTTTAGTTATTATTTATTTGTGAAAAATAATATTAATAAAAATAAATAAATTATTGTTATTTTAAATTTCTATTATTATGATTTTTGAGATATGGTTGATATAAAATTATAAATTATACAATACAATGTATTTAAGAACTATGTTGCAATTTAAAAAAAATCAACAATTATTTTATAAATTTAAAAAATTATCTGAAATTATATTTGATATTAATTGATACTGGTACAATACCGTACTAATACTAAATCCAATATTAATATTGGTATGGTATTCATAATATTGCTTAAAGCCCACAGATGATACGAGGGATCATTTCCAAGTTACGTGGCTTTACAAAATGAATATGGCTAGCTGTTTTTTCTGCCACTACAAATGGTCTCCGTGTTGTTCATTTCTTGCATTTATAACCCCAAATACTACTCAAAGGTTTAGTATCATCTCGGGCAAAGCCCCTTCAGCGGACAACGTGCCTGAAAGTAGCAGAAGATGTTGCCCAGACGTATTTGGTGCCTATGATGACTTTATTTTAAAATAAGACAGGTTAATAGTATTAGTTACGAGTATGAATTATAAGATATGGGTTAAGCAATTGTTATACTGAATTGAAAATTTTTAAAAAATTCAACACTTTAAAATTTATTATTTCTAATAATATTATCAATTGTTGGCCAAGTAATTCTTTTCTAATTAAAAACTAGTTATTGGTGTAGCACTTGGTGATTTTTAATTATAATCTTAAATAAAAATATTATAAAAGTTATATTTTTTTGCTGGTATTAGACAAATAAATTGCTTATGAGATAGTAATACGCTCCAAATTTGCCGTGGATTGTACGTTGGATGGAGTATGGTCTATTGCACCTGCCATTATTACATACGGGTCGAGATTACTTATTCCTATTATTTTGTTCCTAGCTTATTTTATGAACATCCATTTATTATTTTTTTTGTAGGTTCTATTTATTAAATAAATAGATACTCATTGAACAGAGTAAGAATAAAGTAATAAGAACAGGTGATCTATAACCCTATATTTCAAGCATTTTTTCTTCATATTGACTTGGCTTTTTAGTTTATACCCTTTTTAATAAATATATTTATTAGCTTTCAATTTTTCAACTTTTTAAATAAGTTTAAATTATAAGAGTCCACTCGAAGGGAAGACTTAAAGATTTGACCTAATGGAAGACTTAAAAGCCGGCAAATTCTAAATGGGCTCAGACTTTTTCTATCTAAAGAATAATTCCATAGTCCGTCAAGCACGGTTAAGAAAAATGGGCTCAGACTGCAATGTTCCTGCTTCAAGAGGAAATTTCGATGACTGCACCGTAATTTGCGGGAACAGATTTTATGTTACTTTTAATCTGTCAATTCTGCACTTAAGTCATCTTATCCGTCTAATTTACATGTAAAAGCTTGAAATATAGTTGAATTAGGATAGTAGGAATAAACGATCTGCTCCCGCAATTTGCCTGCGTCGCAATCCAGCAATGATTATCTAACCATTTTACCTATTAAATAAATTTTTTTATTTTTATAATTAGTTGGATGGATTAGGAGTTGGTGGGCCTGCTATATTTAAGTCCCACGTCTAGATGGGAAATAACAGTCCTTCACTCGGCTACTAGCTTTAGCTTAGCTGCCACACAAGCTTCCGTGCCACCTAAATCCCAATTTTATGCTAATGGAAGTTATTTATGCCATGCTCACATTTCATCATATCTTGTCTTCCCAAGTGCCGAAAGAAGCTCGGAAGAGTTCAACCAAGACATGTTTTATATTAAACAAATAAGAATTTCTTGGGAGGAATTAGCAGGGGATCTTTGGGTCAGTCGCATCAACTCCAATGTTAATTTTGTTTTGCTGAAATCACTTCAAAAAATACAAGTGCAAGGACACATATGCAACACATCCGCTTTTCACAATCCATGTACCTTGTAAAAGATACAATCTTTCATTAGCTTACACATAGGCAACAAATCCGCTTTTCACAATCCATGTAGCTCGCAATGACACAATCTTCCATTAGCACAAATTTTGCGAGATAAAGACCATAGGACGTACTTTCTCTTTTCCAGTGGCTTACATCTGCACCAACATATGAGTGAATGACAGGATAAGTGAATTACAAAGCTGTAGCATCCAATAGGCTTTAGGTACGCAGAATGTTGGACTAAGAGGACAGAGGTCCGGAGCAGTCAAAGGTCGTCCCTTTTTGCTAACCCACAAATTGTTGAACGTTGCTCTTGCTTGATTGCATGTAATCTTCTCATATCCTTCGCTCGGTTTCTTCTTTCCCCTATTAGGGCACACTTTCTTCTGCTTTTCAATTCCAAAAACATGGCTAAAAGTAGAAAAGTTGAGAGTAAAAGCAGAGAGAAAGTGGATATATGCTCAATTAACAGCAAACGAAATTGCTCGAAGCAGCACAAGAGCCGCGCAGCAAAACGACTCAGTTTGTCTTTCTTGTTGTCTTCCTCCACAACCTATGCCTCTTGTCAGTCCAATTTAGGTACCTCTCTGTCTCTGTATCTCCCTGTTTTTGTACGAATACAAGTGCGTGCTACAAGTTTGTTTAGTGGCTGTATCAGTATACTGCATAGGTATATAGAAGGGAAATGAAGTATACCCAGTTTTTGTTCTCTCTTTTGTATAGTTCTTAGCAACTCAAATCTGTATTTTGTTTCTAATCCAAGTTCTATGCTGAATCCCAACTTCAAGCTTACAGATGACTGCACTATAGAGATTTGGGTGCTTGATGGATTCCCTTTTTTGTTAACTTCGTTTTTGGCTGTCAATAAACGAGCATGTTGATAATGGATTGATTGTTTGCCAATGCCATTGCCACAAGCTTTGTCTTCATGGATATTTATAATTCTCGTAGAAACCGAAGGATCAATTAAGTCGTTTGACTATGCCTTATATATTGAAGAAGTTAAAATTTCATGAATGTACATTCAAGTTCAGATACTTCTTTAAAATTCATGTATATTTATATTTATATGATGAAGATAGAAGCTTTGCCTATTGAATTTTCTGATTGATTTATTTGCACTGAAATTCTATTTGTCCCTGAATTGTGTTAATTGTGTTTCTTAATAGAACATAACTTATTGGCCAATTTAAAACATAACTTATTGGCCAATTTAATGTACTTTGCTATTGAAATTTTCTTTCTGCTTATATACAACTACTGAGTTAGCATTGGGCTGAAGGTTTTGCTCAAGGATGTGAAGGGTATTCTCTTAATTCATTGTTTACATATCTGTTGTGGGGGAACATGAAGAAGATGAGTAGGTTGCTATGGGATGTTATGGAATAAGACATCTTAGGTTGTTCTTTATTTTACTCGTACATGCATTGACATGATATTTCTCACAACGTAACTTATTGTGACCTTTAGGTTCTTAGATAGATTCTTGATATTTTGTGTTGGAAATTCTATTATTGGTCAAACTATTAACGTCTTTAAATATCTGATCCACAGGTTCCTTTAGACAAAGCTTGTCCTGTGTGACAATCAATGGTTTCCATAAGAGTAGTAAGAGTGAAAAATCATTCAAGCACCCTTTGGTTCAATGCTCTAAATCCACAGATGAAAGATCAAGGCCACTATCAGATTTTTACAGAGACCAAGTTGAAGAAGTCAAATCAGTTCATCATACAGATATAGCTGATCCTTTTGGCAATAGGTATATTCTGTCGATTGTATCACAAACTCAGTGGAGCTGTTTGATCCTGGTGTGACTATTGTGTCTTTGATTTTGATTGTCAGTAAAAAGAAAGTGGGTACTGCCATGCCATCGGAATCTATCCCAAAGAAATTACAAATCAAAGAAAGCAATAATATTTCTTGTACTCCGAAAAATTTTGTGTGTGCTGAATCAGCTTGCCAACTGCAGTTGCCTGATGGAGTGAGTTGTTAGATTCTTATGATGCTAGCCATTCATTACTTCTATATGCTTCTGATTTAATTTGAGTGAAATTTAAGAGCTTTTGGCACACTCTTTCTCTTGTACTGATTGATTTTGGATCTTGTCCACTCCTAAATTTGGCTCATATTCATTTCATTTATGTTTTGGACATAAGTTTGTGGTCCTTGATGTAATCATAAGTTTGTGAACAATGTTTGACAATTTCACACGATTGGAGAAAAATCCTCCTTAGAGAAGTCGAAAAGCAAGTCACTTGTGATGATCTGTTCAATCCATAGGAGTCATTGCCTTAGATGCACTTCTCAATTTTCTATTGGCATACAGCTGAGGAATGTGGGAAACTTGAGGCTTTCATTCTCTTTCCAGAAACCTTACCCACATTGGTATATGTTTTTCAGTGCCTGGGATGATCTGATCAGGGATGGTTTGAAACCTGAAGATGTGAGAATTGGTTGTTTCCTTAGCTCCCTTGACAACTCCCATTACCGCTAACTCCCTTGGAATCCCTGTACCATTGGTTTTCTGTGCTTCCCACAGATTCAGAGGATCCCAGTATTCTATAATTTTTGTTTCCAACCAGCCATATTGCAAAAGGAAACAATTTGCTATCCAGTGTCATCACTTTTGGAAACTTTTACAATTTTTTCTTTTTGGAAAAAAGGAGGCAGGGATAGGGCCCTGCATAGAACAATGTTTTCAAAGTCTGGGCATAGGTTGCTGGTTGCATAATCAACAATCTGATTGATTTTAGGTTAGTACAAGTAGACTGTCTAGAACTATATGAAATATATATCAGGATTTGGTGTGGGAGTGTTTTACTGTCTGATTCCAACTTTGAATTCTATGCTTAATCTGATCCATTATCTCTTCCCAGCACTTTTCAGAAAGTAGCTGTGAGCTTATGGAAAAATAATTATGCATCGGAGTGCACTATTTTGTTGGATGCTTAATTATTGAAATTAAACTAACTTTGTATTCAATTTGTATGGCTTGTTGGTTTTAACTAGGCATTAGAAAGGAAGGAAGATCTAAGTTTGCGAAGAGATTTGCTCGGAAGCCCTATTGGACCCAAACATCATTATGAAGCAGATAACTCATCTAGTATGTGTTTCTCCATTGATATACTTGCTTACTCCACAATGCTAAGAAAAGCAATAAAATGACGTTGTTCTGGAATTCAGAACATATTTATGTTAGACAAATAACATGATGCTCATTGTTGCCATAAAAGAAGAGGTACCGGCATTTCTTGCAAAACACTTCTACGTGGATGTTTTGCTGATTAGTTTAATGTACGGAGCTAGAAATAGATGCGCTTATCACCACTAAGAGCTAAGTTATTGCAGTGGACAAGATTAGATCAATGGAGGAATGATATTTTTCCTTAAGAGAATGATGTAAAGAAGGAATGTTTCTGGTTTCTTGATATCAAGTTTGAATTTACAGTCAGTGATTAGTGTCATTCAATTTTGTAGAGGTTACATGCGTTAAACAGCTATCTACCTTGTTATGCTGATTTCTTTTTCTTGTCCAAAACAGGTAAATGGGCATTTTCACGTATAACAAAAGGTTATCTCCCTAAAAGAGGAAAGGTGGATGGGGAACGAAGGCATGAAATCTGTTTTGATGTGAGTCATGACCATACTTTATCTTTCTCTAGTGATAGACCACCTAAAGAACGTAAACATACCTAAGATGTTGTTGTTCTTGTTTTTTATTCATTTCTTATGCAGGAAGATGCTTTTCCATTGAATTCTGTCACTGAGGTTCGCCGGTTCAAGATAATGCGGCACCTTGGTCTTGTAGCTCCTATAGGCTCCCCATTTTGAGTTGAGTGCTAATTAGTTACTTCCATGAGCCTATCTTTGATTTGGTTGTTCTGTGTACATATATACATAGTAGTATAACTGGTTTAGCTCACAGCTTCCCCAAACCTAGAGTTGATTGGTGCTTGAACAACACATCGCATCAACTCAACAATTATTGCTTGTCGAGAAAAAGATATTGGAAGATCCTTCTGGCCAGATAGTTCAACGTATGCATGCCTTCAAATTCATGACTTGAAAATTGAGAAACAAGGAGGAAATGCTTGGGCTTGAATGGCAATATAGATCTTTCGTGCCTAACCACATTCAGTAGCAAAGAATATTAGGGGTGTCCGGTGGACAAGAACAGAAGGCCTCCAAGTGGAAAGCATCTGCTCCAGAAAACACAAAATCCTATTGATGTTCCGAAAAACATCATCCAAGCTTCCAACAGTAACCAACCCTGTCAACTGTACCAAACTCCCCCATCTAAAATATGTTCATGATCTCCGAGATTTACCTGTTCTGATCCCTACTAGAGCTTGAAGAAGAAGTGAAAGAGAATATACATGATCAACGATTATCTATGGTCTTAATGCCTGTAAATGGTAATGGTTAATGAGACAGAAGGTATACTTTGGTTATAATTTATTCTAAATACAGATGAGAAAAGACTTTGATCGAGTTAACGAAGTCTTTAAAATTAATTCTGATTCTCTAAATTTTTGTAGTAATTGTGAAATTAGGTTGAATCTTAAGAGAACTAAAAATTGGTTTCTTAATTTTAATTGACAAAAAGTGGGAGTTTATGATTAATTAACTAATAAGTTAATTTAACAAAGAATTGCAATAAAAAGCGATAAATTTAATGGTACTTAACTTCGATTCAAAAGAAATATCTCATTCAATTGTAATATTGATCATTAGTTAAAAAGAATAATTTTTACAATTTATAGCAGTTAGTCCAAAACATATTAAGATAGTCATAATAAGTTTCAAATTTTTCTAAATTAATTAGTTCAAACTCAGCATTAAAAAAAAACTTACTATCAATTTATTAGGTATGATAGCATTCTATATTAATTAAATGATGGCAATAAGATTAGTGAAAAAGTCTAAACTTTAAATTAAATAATTTAGATAGTTACAACTATTTAATTTAGTTTTCTTGTTTCTCGTAAGTTAAATATGCAACTTCATAAATAACATATTTTCTACTTGTACCAATCCTTCATGACAATTACAGATCATTGAATTCATGGATAGCTATAGAATAATCAACATTAAATTAATTTGTTAGATCACTCAATATTAATTATTCATTAAATATAAGAACATAAAACAAGAAAGATTTGAATCAAAACAAAAATCTATGTTTAGAACAAAACCTCACAAGGTTACAACTATAGTTTTGAATCCCCTTGAATCAAAATATGTGGATTTAGCCACATATGGTTTTTGTTTCAACATCAAAAATAGAAGAAAAGATGAAAGATTGAGAGAAAACTACTAACAAACAAAATAGAATGATATGGAGATGTGTTGAATGTGTTTTTTTCTTTCTTTTTCTACTAAAAACGCTAGCATCCTTCTATCTTGCAAAGATTCCTATCTAAAACAAATCTAAATCCCTATATAATAGGGATGGAAATAAGTTTCCTAATTAAATTCAAACTTTTAAGGTAAATCTGACATTATGTGTGATCTTGCCTTAACCACTGTAATAATCTGTCCACTTTTTCAAAATTTGTGATTTTGACTAATAATGCTCCAATTTGATTGAATCTCTACTTCT